>VWZZ01004867.1:20759-52059 GCA_013399095.1 Psophia crepitans | reverse complement strand
TTTTTTTTTTTTTTTGTTATCTTCAGCTTTCCAAGCGAACCCACATCAAGCTTGCACTGAAGTCAGCAAGGGAGAACACGATCCTATTTATGAACTGCAGAGCCCATAAGGGAGGACAAGTAGTGTGAGCCAACGTGACTGGGCAATTCCTTGCAGTCAAGGAAGCCTCAAGATTATCAGCCTTGCTTTGAAATCAAAGTTTATCAAAATAGATTACCTCAATTAGGACTACTCTGTTTTCCTCATGTCCTTTTTTTTTTTAATGGCTAGAGGAGTCGTACAAACAAGGAAAAAGGAAAGATATGTCTTTTTGTCTGGAATTTTTGGACACTGAACAGCCTAGGTCAGGGCAGACTAGCTCATATCTAAAATGCATTTGAGAACTGTAGGTGTCCCAATCAACTGTGCAAGACCTGCCCTGTGGATTAAACATACCAAAGTGCAGCATGTTCAACACGACTACAAACAAGCAGAACTGCTACACGTGTGCAGGCAATGACTCACAATGCAGTGAGGGCTAGGCATCCGTTGTGAGGTCCCCTACTTCATACTGGCTGACATGAAGCAAGTGCACTGAAGATTCATCCCTCAATGTTTATGCTTTGCTTGTGAAGGTCCAGGAAGAAACTGCTCATTCATCTAGTTCGAACGATTATCCAGCCTGTTCCATTTATCATACTACCTAAGGCTAAACTCTGACTGTAAATTCAGTAGGTTTCTCAGATCAAACTCCAGCCATGAGTGTGCCTGGAATTTATAATTTATTTTTCTATTTTTCAAGTTTCCTACCAGAAAACATCCAAATGACTTCCCATCCCAAGATGGAACGCACTGTCAGCTGACATCCCTAAACAAATTCAGTCTTGTAGGATTTTCCCTCAAAAATCTACTAAAAGAACATTTTGAACAATTGGGGCATTTTTAATAGAGAGTAATACATAGTCTAGCATTCAGAGCCAGCCAGAATTCTTTGGTTTTCATTTTAAACAGCTTATAGATGTCTCCATTCCTGCCAGGCTGCAAATAACATACTTTTTTTTCCCCCCCCATAGGAACACTATTCACACAGAATTTCCAACTTAGCTAGAACTAGGACATAAAAGCTGCCAAAACCATCCAAAAACACTTATCTTATTGACTGCTGCCAATTTGGCTTCTCTAAACAACCAAACTTTCTTAATTTAACACTGCCTTTGGCTGATCATACTGGAAACGGCTATTTAACCATAAGCTTCGTATATTTCCCCTGAAAAAACAAGGCAAAGGTCCAGATATTTCAGGTGATTTGTCTTAAGTTCATTTACCAAAGCCACAACCATCCACAAATCTCACAGAACAACCTCTGTGGTCTTTAGGGTGAGCTGGATTAGTTTTTCTTCCTATGTAAGCATTTGGGCTTGACATTTCCTTCCCACAAAGTTCTGCACTGTGTGCTCTTGTGTGAGGGGGGCTATAAGGCACCTACTATAGGCTGGGTGGAGAATGGATCAAGAACAGCCCTGAGGAGAAGGACTTGGGGCTGCTGGTTGATGAAAAGCTCAACACAAGCTGGCAGTGTGTGCTGGCAGCCCAGAAAGTGAACCGTGTCCTGGGCTGCATCAGAAACAGTGTGGCCAGCCGGGCAAGGGAGGTGATTCTGCCCCTCTGCTCCACTCTTGTGAGACCCCACCTGCAGTACTGCATCCAGCTCTGGGGTCCCCAGTACAGGAAAGACATGGAGCTGCTGGAGCAAGTCCAGAGGAGGGCCAAAAAGTTGATCAGAGGGATGGAGCACCTCTCCTACGAGGACAGGCTGAGGGAGTTGGGGTTGTTCAGCCTGGAGAAGAGAAGGCTCCAGGGAGACCTAACTGCAGCCTTCCAGTACCTAAAGGGGCCTACAGGAAAGACAGAGAGGGGCTGTTTGTCAGGGAGTGCAGTGATAGGACAAGGGGTGATGGGTTTAAACTAAAAGAGGGGGGATTTAGATTGGACATTAGAAAGAAATTCGTTACTGTGAGGGTGGTGATGCACTGGAACAGGTTGCCCAGAAAAGCTGTGGAGGCCCCATCCCTGGAAGTGTTCAGGGCCAGGTTGGATGGGGCTTTGGGCAACCTGTTCTAGTGGAGGATGTCCCTGCCCATGGCAGGTGGTTGAAACTAGGTGATCTTTGAGGTCCCTTCCAACCCAAACCATTCTGTGATTCTAAGAAACGTAATCTCATCTTATAGTTTTAACCTACTAGTGATGTGTGTGTGTTTTTAAACACCTAAATAGGTGAAATGCCTGAATCAATTTACTATGAAAAGTTGCTTTAGATGTGGAGTAGGAAAGGAGGGGGAAGAGGGGGTGACGTCAGTTTGATAATACAGTTACTAGAAGAAAACACATTTTATATAGGTAGTAAGAGTCATCAGTAAAAAACATGGCCATCATAAAACAGTTACAACATAAATATGACAGCCATTTTGAGATAGGGCCGTTGGGTTTTTAACTGCACTATGAAATATGACATTTCTCAGTGTTTCACGTCAGTTAACAGTGGCAGGGCCGTGATCAATATGTTACTTATTTGGTTGCAATAAAAACATTTGAACATTACTTCACTATTTAAATTGTACAATTGAGTTGTTCAGTGCTGCAGTAGGGTTTAAGATGTGCAGCTGGGCTATGACTGTCATCGTGGGATTTTCCACTTCTTGAAAAAATGCTGTGTGAGGACACAGCTGAATTACAGCCAGCTTTCAGTTGCTCTTCAGACAGATTTGTCTTGCTGGATGCATGATAAATGAATACATACATGCATAAGCAAGTGAAACAAATAGGGATGTGTGGGAGAAAGGAAAAACATGTCTATTAGAAGTTTAATGTATAGCCCAGGCAGCAATAACAGCTTGGTAGGAGGTCAGGTACTTGTAACGTTGGTACCTCCAAAACCGGACAGAAATCTGTATCTCGGTCTGACTCAGCCATGCCGATCCACTGACACAGTTGCAACTGAATATATATTGGGAAACTTCAGGATCCTCTAACCTTGATGGAAATTGTATTATGGTGTTATTAGGGAGTAAGCCAAGGATGTGAACTGTCTTTCCATGGGTTAAGAATTATGCCAATTTTACCAGATACTACTCAAATAAGTTCAGCTATTTTCTCAGTCACAAAATTCTGAAAAGAAACTAAAGCTATCAAAGAAGTTACTTTGGCATGAAAGCAAAAATTCAAATGAGAGCCAGTTCATCTTGTACTATCAGTTTTCAGGACTTCTGCCATAATTCTACATATGAAATATTCAAAAAGTCTCACCTTAACAACCAGAACTTTTATCTATCAAGTCAAAGAAAGCAAAAAGTGAAGCCTCGTGTGCTTGGACAAAAGATGACATACAGTGAAATGACCCTCCTTGTACAGAAAGGAAGGACCGTTATGGAAAAGAGAAACTGTTGTACAGAGATAAAAAAACAATATACAGACAACGGATAAAGAAAAAATTTGACATTATTTCAAAAAGCATTCATTCCACCAGATTACTTTAAAAAAAGCAATCATTTCCCCAGCAGCCTGTTTCCTAAACAGTAATATTCTTTCCCTTTTACCTTAATAACCTCAGAAAAGCCTCCCTCAACCCGCAGTCCCCTCCGATGTCTTCCCTGGGTAAGAGAAGCTGTGCCATGGCTTGTTCAGAGCTATGAACTAGACAGACTGGCCAGCTAAGCTTCTGCCAGACAGAGCCTAGAACAGGCAAGTTTTGCCTGCACTTCCCTCCCTGGAGGAAGTTAATTCATTCTTTCCCTTCTACCCAGAATGGTGATGTTATTTTCTTATTCTCCAGTGAATTTTTGGGAGAAAAAAATAAATATGGAATAAGATGAATAGTTTATAGCGTTTAAGCATGGTGAAGTAATGAACTTCAGTTCAGCTGCATGGCTCATGTAAATTAATCCTTTAAATAGCCCTGAACACACAGCCTATGTTTAACGCATCCCAATCAACCATCACATGGCCACTGAACATACAGCTCCAGCTGCTGCTCCTATGACACTGAAGTTGTCAAGGGCACACCAAAAGATGATACTAGAGTGCAAAAAAGAGACAGGCACTCAGGGGATTAGCAGTACTTTGAAAGACAGCATTAACTGCTCATCAGAGCGTGTGGATTTCATGAGGCTAATAGGTACGGAGGAATCTGACAAACAGATCCAAAAGGTCCAGGTTATGCAAGTCCTAGAACACCACAAGACATTGGCAGGTCAGTATGGTTAGTAGAAGTACTTCCTGGTATCAGGAAAGCACTGCACACTTTAGAAAAAGTTAGTATTATCATCACTGGACTCTCTCCATTTGCATTCCATTCCCATAGCACGGGAAACAGGGCCAGAATGAGCACTTGGGGCACAAGAGCAATGGGTCTCCTTCCTGTGCTACAAATAACATGAGAAACTATTTGCAGCAATGATGTCTGCCACAGCAGGCTCTGTGTCACCTCTCTCTAAAACCCAGGCTATAAAGTTGTTCTCTTTTGTGTCAGAGACTAAGTTGATCCCCATGAAGCCTTGTGCCTTAGAGTCATGAAGCTAATTTAAAGCTTTATTTGTTCTCCTTTCTCCCAAACAGCTCTGGAGCAGACCATGTGGTTCCACTGCTTGGGCCATGAATTAAGAACCTGAAGGAGTTTAGTGCTCTGTCTTGCGCACATCCACTAGAGGAATGCACACAGTTCCCGCCTCTGCAGAGCATTAACACGTGTTTTAGCAACAAACGAGCATTCCCAGCCGATGCTAAAAGCCACTGTGTGTGTAATGCTGGACAAGATGCTTCTCCTTTCATATTTTAATCTAAAACATTAAGCCTACATAACAAGAACGGTATGTGACACAATGACTACTATGGGGATGTTATTAACTGGTTTTCAAACTTCTTTCATCAAGAAGTCAAAGATCTCAGGGAAGCACTGTCTCAAAACTTGAGGAGCATTTCATCTTCCTCACTAACAGGAGCTCACTACCATTTAGGCTGTGTCTGCTCAAAGACAGCCAGTCAAGCATATGTGAAGGGGGTCTGCCTGACCACTGTGTGTCTTCCAGCATTATTTGTACAACTTCAACTCAGTAGAATTATCTTAGCATGAGACTGGCATAACACAGTGTCTAATCAGCCTTATTATCCTAAATTCTCAATTGTTTCCTGGTAAGCTGCATTTATGTCTTAGCTGATTATCCACTTAAACTATCAAGTGCCAATTATAAAATGCAGTAACATTAACATCACAGATGCTTGGATTCAGAGAGAAGCAACCCCAGATCATTTTTGGGATAATAAATTGCACTATAGAGGCAGCAGACCTCAATATAAAATGCTTGTCTCTGATTTAAAATAAATAAATAAATCATTTTGGTGTACAAATGACTCATTCCTAAATAAGACTTTAATTAGTTAGAAATAAACCATGGTACAAGTTTGCTTACAGCGCTGCTACAAACAGGCATTAGGATCACATTCATATAATGACACTGGCAATAGCAATTCCTTGTGCAGTCAACAGAAAAATGCTTTTTTTAAGCATTGTTTTATGGCTGGTCCTCCTAGAATAAAGTCCAAAGAATCTTGGTTTCCTTGTGCAGAGAGGTCTGAAAAATTGAAGCAGTTCTGTGGAAAAACATTTGCAATCTGTCCCTGCTTGCTTCACCAACTAAGCCACTCAGGCTCAAACAAACTGCACACATTCAAAAGCAAACTTGTTCAAAACATTCCTGAAGGTGAGGTAAAGTCAACCCAAGACTGGCACGGTCAAGATCGATGTTTCTCACTGTGCATCCTCACAGCCTATGCCTGACCTCGCATTATCATTGTAACATCAGCTTCCTAAGCCTTTCCATACCTTCCAGAGAAGGCCAACCTGTTGCACCCTGAGCACTGGTAATCAATCAACAGCGCTGTTAAATCTTTCAAACGGTCACTAGCCTGGTTATGACAACTCTCAGGCACCATTTGGGAGTCAGCAATGTGCAGATACCAGCCCAAGCAAGCAGTTTACATGTGGAAGCTTAAAAAGTTTAATTATATAGGGATGAGATGCCTATAGTGAGCTGTGCTCAGGGCCCCAGTGACTCTGGGCATGCCAGCCACATTTAACTTGCTAATACTCATACAGCCACACTGGCTAGGTAAGATAAACAGCCTTCAGCTGTATCACTGTAGCTTCTTCCTTGCCATATGGCCTAATGCCATAGGACTGGTTGTAGCTCCATCCCAAAAATCTGACACAAAACATGAATCAACAATCGAGAAATGTCAGTCTTTTAGCTCAGTGTGGAGAAGTCAAAGGTTTGCCTCTAGCAGCCAGCAGCTCACCATGGGCCACTCACCAGAGAGAACGCTATCTGAGAAGACTGGTGTTCAGTCCACTGTCAAGTTCTGACCAACTTTGCCTTAGGTCCCCAATTGTCTTCTTTCCCCTGCATATTGCTTTGACAACATTACTTATTTTTTGATAAGTACTGCTCCCTTGTATCTTCATGGCTTCTTAGCCCATCCTTCGTGCCATCTGTTACCTCTTGCCTGCCTCCATGCTGACATATACCGATAGGCTTCTCTCTCAACTGTGCAGCAAAAATGCATTTAGGGAACTATTCCCCTTCTCGCTTTCTACTCCGTCTGAATGCCACTGTCACAAGGACAGCTACAATTGAGGCAAGAGGAAAAATATACAGAAGATACAAATCAAGGGGAATGAATCCTATAGTGCTACAGAAGAGCAGGCTGCTGTAACTTTTGGCAGATCACTATAACTTGCATAGTTTTTAAGATAGAATCATTAAATGCTTTAAAAATTGAGTGATTTGCAAATAGAATTGATGAGCAGTAGGAAAAGGAAGTGTTCAGAGAAGGCATGCTATATTAATCTAAAAAGCACCATCCTGAAGCTGACCAGCCATCTATTCACCCAGTATTCTGTCTTGAAGGAAGAGCATACCTGACAAAGCCTTTTATTTCCCCCCAGGACATAATCCTTGGCTATTGAAGATCTTCCATTTTAGAATGCCAGTGGCTTAACATTGAGTAAACAGCTAGGGCTCTACAAGAAAGAAGGAATTTTGGTTCTAATGTACAAAAAGGAATTTAAAAAACTCAAATGACCCTTCTTCCCCACATTTCCCCCTCTTCCCTCCAGAACTCTTCTTGCTGCATATCACCCCACCTTTGCTGCCAAAGTAGCATACAGTAATTGTCCCGGGGGTTTCTTCCAGTCCTTTCCACAGTGGCAGTAATGCTGTGCTCCGTAACCGCACTAGGCTGAGGTACATGTCAATATTTCTACATCTGTACCTATCTACATATAACTCTCTACATTCAAAGTTCCCAAAGCACTCTACAAGTAATCTGCAGAACCCTTTACTAAATCAGATTACAATCTTCTCATGGATGGGCATACTGAAGAGCAAAGGTACTTTGTGTCACAGAGCAGATCAGTTAAACCAAGTCACCTGTGTAGCTGGGAATCCTTACTCCACCTTCTCCTCCAGGTTGATTTACCAACCCACATGCACATCCCTCAGATTCCCCTCTCCCTTCCATCCTTATTTCATGAGTGAACTGTTTTTGTCAGCAGAATTCCTTAACAATAAACATAAATGGGAATTAATGTCACTTCAAAACCAAGCATAAATGATTTGCCCTCCCCCTCTTTGTTTTTTCTTTTAATCCTACAAAGATAATTACCTGGCCAGAATTGAGAAGGCTGGACAAGCAACTTCAGTTCCACAGGGACAAGAACAACAAAATTCAGTGGATAGATCTGCTAATCAAGCAGGATAAATGCTGAATTGTACATACTTTAGTAAATCACTTGTGGTAGCTGGGTTAAGTGACAATAGGAGCTACAGAGGCTTAAGTTTTATACTTTTTAATATGATTTACTCTGTTAATAAGAGAAGAGAGTACAAAAAATTGCCACTTGGAGACGAAGCCTACTTGAAATGCTTTCACACTTGAAATTATTGCTGAAAGATTGAGAGTAATTTGGGAAAAAGTAAGAAGCATTATAAAAGTAATCTTTTAAATACAATTAAAGGTTTAGTTGAGGACTTAAGTTTGGTGGGCTGTAGAAAAGAAGAGAGGAGGAAGGAAGAGTTTTACCTGGATTAAGATGACTTTATATGACTAGGCTGGACTGCCAGATTTTTTAATGTAGATCAGGACTTATAAAAAGGGAAAGGACTCGTAGCAGAGATCAGCTTCTCTCTGGATTACAAAGAGTTTAGTAATTATGGATTACAAAGAGTTTAGTAATTATGGTTCTGGAACACTGCCGTTTCTGTAACAGGGGACTGAATTCACAACTTCTTCTGGCTGACAACCTACTCACCACTGAATTTTTCAGCAGAAGTTGGAATGCAAAGCCCCATGTTTACTGCTGAGCCCTAAACACAATCACATAATAAACCACCTGAAAAGACTCTGTACAGCTATAAAAGGGGACGAGCACTGACAGCTTGAGGTAGGAAGCCTTGCTGCCTTGAGGCAGGAGTCTTCCAAAGTCCATTTCTTCCCCTTTATAAGCTCTATTAGTTTAAATAACCTGTAGCATATGCTTACCCACTGGGCTGGTTTTGCTCCCCTACAGTAAGAGAGTCGTCACATGGTCACATGGCTAACATTCAAGAAGCAATGCCTCTACCTTCTCAGATCCTTATAAGTCAAGGGGTCATACACTTTCTCTTCCAATTTCACCATCTAGCCATAAAGGTTTATAAACTGCTCCATTATTATATGAAATACATGGATTCATCTTGATCAACTCCGTAAAAGTCGTTCTGCTTTGATGAACTGCTTACTGCAACAAAGAATAAGCCTCTTACTGAAACTCATGTGAGAATGTGAAGCTTACCTAGAGAGGAAGAGGAAATTATGTGATCTTTTATTAGGTGATCCTTCAGGTCACCTAAAAGTGTATTGGGCAAAGCAATGGAAAATATGACACCAGGAATGATTCTGCTTTGGCACAGCAATGAATCAAGTTATCTATGATATTTTTTATCATCTGCTGTTTAATTATGTGAACCAAAAGACAGTATACATACACTGTAATTATACATTTTAAAAAAAAAGGACCTGAAACTACTGGTATTTCATTTCATAGATCAGAACAGAAATTGGTTTTGAGACTGGATTCTGCTACTCCTGTTCACACCAAATAGTAAATTGGTCAAAAATTCACATATTGTAATTGTGGTAGAATATCTGAGAAGACATTGGCTTAAGTACATAGCTGTGAAATTACATGGTCCTGAATCAAGAATAGGTACCAGAAAGTTGTGTAATTTTAAGATAATTTGTTACCTTACTAGACCTTTCTGACATTCTGCAGTTAGCTATTAGTGTTTGAATGATATCTTCACTGAATAAAGGAGAATAAAACTCCTAATAGTTGAATTCTACCTTCCTATGAAGGCAAAGGAATAGAAAGAAAAGCTGTGAAGACGACTAACTAGTACTTGCGATTCACCCTGATGTTCTTGGAGCGTTCTTTTTTTTCTTTTTTCCTGATCTAAAGTAGACAAGAATGTATCAGTCTTTTAAATACACAAAAGCGATGCTGGAATCAAGGAACTGTGTTCTTCAGAACACTATAAAAATATGGTAACATAACACTCTCGTACTGCAAAATGACAGAAGAAATTCCGAGTTTGGGCAAAATGTAATTCTCAAATATGATAAACAATGCTGTGTAGTACAGAAAGTAACAAAAGAACAAAATCTCCAAGAATTACAAGTAAAGCTTTACAAAAGCATTGTAATTAAAACTATGATCATTAATAGCCTAGGGACAAAATCTCTAGCATTGACTCATGAGTAAATAGGAGAGGAAGAATCTGACCCACCCTATTCAAATATTCCAAAATAGAAATAAAAAAGCTGCTTTACCTCAATGAGCATCACGTTCTGGAGGAAAACATTTTATAACAACTTTATCCATACTTTGGGCTACCACTATTTTGGAGCCGAGAAACCAGTATCGTGTCCAACAAAAGTCCTGGATGCTTTGGTGATCTGTACAGTCACTGTAGGACCACAAAGTTTCTAATTAACCCTGTTTCTTGCTATCAGATCTTCATCCTAGTCCTGTGATGAGTCCTGTCAGAGTAATTGAAAACAATTGCAGAAATACACTGAACAAGTATCAACCATTAAGTCAATTGAAATATTACTGTTTATTTCATTGAGCGATCCCCCCTGCTTTTTAAAAAATATTTATGAACTGGTTCTGTTTTCTGCAGGCAAGATATAGCCATCAATTACTCAAGGTTACCTTGTCCTAAGCAGGGACCAGATCATCCTTATAGCAGAAAACACTGCATAAATGGGAGCAAACGTCTCTAGGAATTCCCTTAAGTTAACACCTCCACACCAATAAAAGAAAACTTCAAAAAAGTCACAGTTCAAAATACAGAACCAGAGAGTGGAAATAAATCCAGCCATGGGAAGTGTGGACATCTGTGCAGATATTCTGTGTATCTCTGCAACAGTTCTGGCCGTTACCCACACAGCAGTACGGCATCGGGTAATTTTTCTGTTACTGAACAGTATTTGCGGTCAGAACGTTATTTTGAATTACGGAGATGTTGCAGCAAAGCAGCAAGCAGACGGCTATTTAGTAACAGGAATTGGACAATCCCTCTTGAAATAAGAAACTAAGCTTCCGTTAGCTACTTTTCTCATCATGTTGTGCATGCCACCAGCGGGATCTGAACACCCCCACCTCCGCAGCGAGCTACTGTATTTAGAAAGGGTCTGCAGTGCCAGAATGCAGAGTGGTGGATTACTTCTGACCTTTACCTACACGATTACCCAGTCATCAGCTACAGCCTGATAAGAAAGCAGCTTGAACAGTCCTTTGGTGAGCATGTTTCTCAAGTTTTGCTGCACAGTAGCAAAAAACCTGCATTAGACCTGACACAATAGTCCGACAGACAGCAGAGCAGAGTCCTGCAGGTTCCCCAAAGAATAAGAATCTTAGCTTTTAACAGCTACACAAGAAATAGAGGGTCATGAAACGGGGATAGAAGTGAAACAAAAAAATGGTTGCTGTGCTTTGGTGGATTTTCAACAAACTAACAACTACCTTGCACATCAGTTCGGACGTTCTATTAAAAAGGTGCCTGAACGTTACCACTTTCCATGCACTACTGACTCCACAGTAAGGAGCAGTTCAGTACAATTCATAGTATATCTAACTTAAAGTACCAACAGAAAATATTTATGAATGGAATTACCTTTCACTTAGAAGTTGATTTAGGACCAGACCGTTTCTCTGCACCAAAGGTAGAAAGGAGGTGAGTTAAAGTAGATACACAGAAAAAGGTCCTAAGGGAGGAAATGCTGCCCAGTGATTAAATCTCTCTCCCAGGAGCTGAGACTCCCAATTTCTATTTCTGGCATTCCTGCTGTCACAGTGTTAAGACCTTGGGAGAAGGATATACAACATGCGATGGGGCTGGCTTCCATGATTTTACCCAACACCGTACTTCCAGTCGTAAATAGCTGCATTAATTACCATATAACTACTCAGGGAGCACTGCCTAGCAAGTCAGATACTGCCTCAGAAGCGTATTGTGAAGTTTAATTAGCTCACACTAAATACTTGGAAAGCCTTAGACTAGCTCGCTGCATTACTGGAAGGCAGTATGCCACAACTGCAGAGCACTATTACTGGTAGTATGAGGAAAAAAGCAAATGACCCCCTTGTTGCAATCGATCTGAGTATTTGTCATAACTCACTAACACATTTTATATCAGACAGGGAAAATGAAGATGACTCAGGACAACGTGAGGTTAAACTGGAGATTAAAAAAAAAACCAAAACCACTGAAAAACATTGGTGGAAAAAAATTTACAGCTACCCTTCCTGCAACGTTTCAATGAGTTATCCTCTCCTCACATGAAAACTTCCTAAGCACAGGCTTTGAACACCTCCGTGGACAGCTATCCATGTCAGATTTCAGGATATTAGACTAAACAGAATTTATGCTACCTGTGTCAAGTGTGACAATTATCTTCCCACCTTCTCAATGCCTTCCCCAACTCTCTCCCAAGCTCCTGACTCTGAACCAAACTGTAGCAGCTGCGCTATCAGACTGAACGCTAGATCAGTTTTGTACTGTTAGTTCCTGATATCTCAAATCACTTTTTCCCTTTTTAAAAAAAAAAGTTACGGCCAGCAGCCATGTATCCAAACCTAATTCTCAGGGAGCTCTGCTGGTACGCTGTACCCTATGGTTCTTCAAAACTAAACACACATTTTGGGAAGTAGCCAATTATTTATTTCTGGTCTTAGATATAAACCCCTACCCCTTTGATACTCTAACACTTCATATGTTTCATATATAACAACTTTCATCTACAAATCTTAAAGCACTTCCCAAACATATCTCTGCAGCAACACCACACCTTCCATGGGAAATACACCAATACAGACAAAGGGTCGGATTGTCTTGCCATATTTGATATTGACGTGGATAGGTCCTAATGATAGCCTTCAAATAAATCAGTCAAGGCCCTTCTGATAATCACATTGAGCAAGATCTGTGCTTGGGTTTTTTAAAGAACCTAAAAGCTTTTTAAATCTGTTCATTTACTAGCCTGTTATACAGCAAACTTGACAGAAGCAGCAGAACCATTCTCCTCCCCTGCACTCATTTATTTCACTATAAAGAATTACAAGATCTTAAAAAACAGATCTTTGATACAAACACACATTTCTCTCAGAGAACTACATTTGTTTAAAACACGCTTTCCCACATCCCTCTTTGCTTCACGGGAACAGACGCACGCCATGGAGAAGACTGCCTATGGTATCTGAAGCGGTTAGAAGTTTTTTTGCAGTTCTTTGGGGAAAGATCTGCAGGAAAGTAGGCAGAACAGCTTCCTCTATACCTGGACACTTGTACTGATCAGTGCAGACAGTCTTCATACTTGATAGCCAAGACTCTAGGGAAATTTTTAAGGAACATGTCCCTCATGTTTCACCACATCACTTTCCTATGCCTCTTCTACTTGTGCAGGGGGAAAGTCACACCACTTCTCCCTCAGGAGCTGCTTACGTGAAGAGAGAAAGAAGGGCTATTTCATTAGGACTGCTTTACTCTGATCTGCCATGTGTACAGCACATGCCTCAGGTCATTCTGTTTTGGTCTTTTGCTCCTGAAGTTACTTTAAAATAAGTGGTGCCACTTACAGAGAGAAATCAACCATTAGGATTTCTCAATCTATTGCTGAATGAGCTACTGAAGATTACAGCTTCTCACCAAAATTTCTTTAATGAGTTCCCAATTTCCTTCACTCCTTCAAGCCTGGAAGTCAGGACTCCTGCAACTTGAATCATGAGAGCAGCAACATTAAATTAAAAAAGATGCTAGATGGAAAAATACTGGAAACTTTTAAAAGATACCCAGCAGAAAGTCACTGGGAAGTTACGCATGAGTGTGTGAAGAGCACAAAGCATTGTTTCCATATACACATACAGCTGAACCTGAAAGAGACAGGCATCATCTTACACATGCCTGTCTAATAAGTCTAGCACAAGAGAATAGAAACGCTAGCATAATTTTCTTGTAGATGAAGAGACATGTAAATCTATTTGATCTGAAATTAGGTAAGACAATAAAATGCTAACTACCAACATGAAAATGTGTTTGATTTTCTTTTTCGTAAGCAAGCAGCAGAATATTTCTACTTCTCTGCAGAACAAAAGTTCAAGGGATGACAGAGTCCCAGGAGAGAAACACAAAGATCCCACTTAGTGTAAAGCTGGATAAAAACAGATTGATCACCTGTAAGCAGACAGCTAAAGTTAAGCTGGAAAGGCACACTAAGATGAAGGAAGAATTTGAACAGCCTAAGGGAAAGGGTGGAAGATGTCAAATTCTCCAAAAGGGGAAAAGTAAGGTAGAACATAAACATATGGAGTTTGAAAGATGTAGAAAGGTGTAAGCTACTGCTGAGAAACAGAAAATTGAAGAATACAGTATTATTAAATTGCCAAAGAAAGTAAAAAATAAGAGTAGTGTTGTGGTTCCTGCCAATTGGTACCTGACAACTTGCAATCTGAAAGCTATTAGGTTGTGTGGTAGAATCAGGAAATAAAGTAAGCAATGTGTGCCTTCAGTGTTAAAAGATATTCTACTCAAGGACATGAAGATTACATCTGAAAAGATGACGCAACAATTGCAAATTACTAAGCCTACTGTGATAGGTAAAACATCCTTCAATTTAAAGAAAAGCTCTGAGAATAAGATTTTACATGCATCCTTTTTGATGAACAGTTGCCTCTACCATAAGGTAACACAAGAATAGCTAACAGACCAAATCAGAAAGAAGAATAGTACAAGGTGACTCTCTGAAGCCATTCTTAGCTTTGAAAGTCTCTTTTGAAGAATGGTGTGGAAAAGAAAAAACTGGACTCAGCATAAAAGGCTGAGTAGCTGAACCACCTGACGTTTACAGACAATATACCCTACCTCCAGAATTTGGTTAAGCCGAGAAAGGAAAGCCAGCAGTGGCTAAATGAGCAAAATGTACAATTCTTCAGAGCACTCGGAGAAAGGACTGGGGCAGAGAATATGACTTTCAGAAGAGCACCAGGCAGTCTTTTCTTTAAATAGCTATAAAAGAAAGCAAGAATTATGACACTGATGTAATCAAAATTCAACCCTAACAGAGGATTTAGGATATTAAATATTTATTTGGTAGTTCACTAGGATGCCTGCTGATTAAGTTGTTCAAACTAGACCAAAGTCATGCAATAACAGTACTCTGCGATTTTAACAAATCTTCAGCAGCTGCACATGTATTTTTTTCCCCTCATTTTGCTCCCAAAGTCAAATGAAGCTAGTGCTAGTGCTCCATTTAACCAAAGGAAAGATTTAAGGTGGATAAATTAGGTAATTTGGCTAAAGCCACACAAAAAACCCCTATCAGATCTTGTGGGTAAAGACCATGCTCAGACCATCTTTATCTCACTTTCTAGCAAAAGAAATCACCGTTCCTTCTTCAGACATAGTTTATCACATATATCACTTTCCCATGCCTTTCAATACACATTTAGAAAGATGTCAACAATTTAAACTTGGATTCCGCACTGAGATGCATGAAAGTATGCATTTACAGAACATTCAGAAGTCAAAATCTTTCCCCACTTCTTAAGCACTTTGATTCAGCACTCAGCTAGCTCTTTGCAGCTATAAACAACTCCAACTATGTGCAAAAATGGATGCTGGCTTTCACTTGTGAAACTTCACATGATGTGCGCGTGCCTTCCTACTCACGAGCATTCCTTTGACTTCTTAACACTGCTGTTGGCACATTAAATGCCAGAAGACTCTTGCTGAAAAAAAGAATTTTATTTTGCATTTGCTTTTACAAAGGCTTGGTTTTAAGATGTGTACATCTAGTTAAATCTAAGCAATTAGGACATGCCTGTAAGGAGGAGCAAAAAAAGATGAAAATAGAAACAAAAAAGGTTATATCACAGAGTTTTAAAAATGTACTTTTAGTAATCTAACATGTAATTAACAGCACAGATACAGAAATAAATACACAAGTCACACTGTGTGCATTTGCAGTGTTTTATATACTGACTTAATTTCCAGTATGAGGATCTTTATTTATAGGGACCTCTTTAGCACAAGAAGGTGATGCTGTCTCAGCTGCAACCTCACCTTTGCAGACAGGTTAGAGTTTACAAGGTCAGTTTAGCCTCCTTCTTGTGAAAAGCTGAACTACGAAACTTAATCTTCCCTGAATTTCTGTAGCTTTCTGTACTCCATTTACTACTTTCAGTTCTCTTCCTGGACAGAAAATAGTATGACCTTTCTACTCACTTTAATTCTGACCTAGAAACACACAGCTGAAATTCCACATACTGATCCTTACTCTAACTGAAGACAGGGGTGTTATGGCTTTCTCATTCTGCAGCAAGATCAACCCACTGGTCAGAGTCTTGAGTGGATAGCCAGGTCTGGAGCTTGGTTTTAGAAATGGAATTTAGTTCTCTGCTTTGCACGATTCTGGGCTAATCTCAGTGACCATCTGTAGGTGGGGTGGGATGCGGGCATTTCCCCACCTCACATAGTTGACAGAAGGTTGTCCTCAAAACCATGACTGTTATGGGTTGTGAGGAACCTAAGGCTAAATACATAGATAACCAAGTGTCACAACCTTTGTTTCTGTGTTTGGCAAGAAACCAGAGGAAGCACTACACATTCTGCTTAACCAGATACCCACTTTCTTTTTGCCAGTACTTAGGGACCCTCTTCGATTAGTCTCATAGCAAGTTTACCTTTGTATCAGATTTCCCAGTCTGATTTTTACACAGTATATCAGTTTACTTTTATACCAGCTATCAAGCAAGAGGTCATACTCCCAAACTGCCTCCAGTTACTGGTGAATTCCCCACCACACTCGACTGCATTTAACTGCATCCACACAACTTTTTTCATCTAGATTGTACATACTAGTCCCCTACCACCCCAAAAGAAAAGCTATTGCTTGCAATTAGGAATAGTAATCAAACTCGCCGAGGCCAGATCATCACGTAGAACGAATTACGCATATTCAACGGCACCAGCATGAACAAAATGTTATCAGAACAATTGTATTTTCAATCTAGTCATCAGGAAATAATTGCAGCATCTCACATGCTGTTTGAATAGAGGACTAAGTAGCAACAAGTGTTTAGGAATTTTTTGCTGAAAAAAAGATACCTTGCAAAAGAATTAAAGTTGTAAGAATTCCTACTCAGTGACCCACATCAAAATGGGAAAAATGCCTTCTTTTTGATTGTGAAGATTCTGATCTTCCTCCACACCATTTTCCTTTTCATGGGTTTTAAATACAATATTCTGCAACCAGTGTCCAATGTTAGTAGTAATAAATAGAGGCAAGTACAAACACACACGATTGTTAGTTGTCTCTTTTGTCACTTCTATATCTTAATACCTGCTTTGGGAGTGCTAACTTCTGAAGCTAACTCCTTCAGGACTTAGCTCATGAAGGATCAATGACTTCTAGCATGCTCTCAAGTAGCAACAGGGGAAAAACCTTGGATTGCTAGCTGCTATCTCATCTTTTAACTTCAGGCAGCACTGGGAAACACTGCAAAGCAGAACTTACCATGAGGAACAAGGGATCAAAAGGGTTTAAATTAGAGAAGACAGTTTGGCTGCTTTCAGTTCAAGTAGAAGTATTATGAAAAAGCGTGTCAAATTATGTCACAGAGTGCAAGTGTCACTGCAGTTAGTATGAACTTACTGTGCCAGCCAGTGTCAGGATAAATTACACTGCAGGACAACGAGCTGAATGTCGCCCTCACTTCCAAAAGGCAAAGGCTTCCCCCCACTGCCAAGAAGTTGCTCCCGTTTCCAAACTTATTTAAATCAAACTGCTCTTATTCAAAACAAAGCAGCATGGAGGGAGTACTATAGTGACACTATGGGCAATCCCTTGGATCCCTCCCTACTTGCAGAATGAAATGCTTTGATTCTCCATCACCTTAAAACACAGTCACCTCAAGGCTATAGAGCTGCATAGATAAATGGGTACCTGCAGGTTCCTGAAGCCACTGCTTACCATGCTGATGAACAACATCTCACTGCCCTCTGTGCTCCTGGGTCTGTACCCATCTAATCTTTCTTGCCTCCTTGATCATATACTCTTTGCAGAAAGGTGCATTTGCAATTTATGCTGGACCCAGTGTGGTACCCAGCACAATCGAGGCCTTGTCAATACCTGTTCTGCAGTCAAAAAAACCCTAACAGCTACAAAACATTTTGACGAGTTGAAGGAAATTTGTATTCAGTTTTGAACTTTTCTAATACATGACTTTCCAGAAGTTTTCAGGTGCTCCTTCTTCAGGCTTTCACTTAAAACTTAAATTGCTGAAAAAAATAAACTGAAACTCACATAGCTTCTGTTAATACCTGAATACCTGTGTTGGGTATAAACCAGAAGGTAGTCTGTTCCTTCACTTCCTAAGCTTTGTTTGATGTTTCAATCATTTCTCAGCCAAAAGAGGATAAACACACCTAGAAGGTTGTCAAGAATGCTGCCCACAAATTAACAGCAATGTAAAAGTTCAAGGATTCAAGGTCTGACTTTTATTTAAGCCACTATTACCTCCAGTTCTTTATTCTACCCTACAGGCACAGGCTATCATCCCAAATAGAAGAGTCATTATAGTACACCATCTCAGGTGCTTTAAGGCAGAGACTACATGGCACTGAAAGAGCAATGAGGTTTTGAGCGAAGACTGAGACTGTACACATAAATAGCCTGTTTGCAAGCTCACATTTCCACACTACAACTCTGCAGAGATGACAGCCTCTGGCAAATGAAAACTAAGAAAGCAACTCTGGGGCTCTAACAACATTTTTTCTGTGAATAAGTACCTATAAATCCAGTTAACTAAGACACTGCAGTCTCTCTGACCCTGTACATTTTTCTTTAGCCACTATTACCAGTTCTTTTCAGAACGCACTCAATTTATGTGCAATTCTGTCATTGACTCATGTTCTGAATGGCTGGACTTGAGCTATGTCTGTGTAAGCAGAATTTGCCTCCACGTATTCATTCTCTAGCCCCAGAATGGCTGCTGCAAGAATGCAAATCCTATTTGGAAGGATTACTTGCCACACAACAGCCAGAGGCCCTGTCCAAGGCTGCGCTCCCTCTCATGCCAAGAAGCACAAAGTCAGAAGCTCCAAATCAGAGACGGACATGATTAAAGCAGTCAAGGTGGTGACACAAAATAGTATTCTCATTTTGCATATGCAGAACCAAAGCTGTCATTCCCCTCGCCCCTATGAGATTAGGAACTGGCACTAAAGCTGGGGATTTCATAATATGCAAGTGTAAAGATGTTGAAACATGAAAGCATAAACCAGGCCAGCATTTGGAAACTGGCAATAACTGGTGGCAATACAGATTCCACTGGAGCACTTCTGTTTGGACGTTAGAGGCCAGACAGGCATCTGGGAGGGGAAATAGAACTCTTTAGAGAAGTGTCTGCTATCTAGACCAGATCTTACAGGGTTTTACGGTCTATCTACATTGCTCAGTAACAACAATAATGGAAAATTACTGGAATGTCCCAAGAACTTAAGAGTTTGAATGTGTTTTTCCTTGTAAGTTGTATTTGCTATTGCTTATCTTTGCATTTTCTAAATACTTCACACATTTCATTCCTGTTATTTCAGCACACAAGGGAACACCTCCTGTTTTTATAGGATGCAATGCCACAGTCTGTTACATTCTCCACCTTAGGAAGAGGATCTCTTCAGTTTAGTTCTCCCACAAAAGGAGGAAAGCAGTGTCTCTCATGTCTGTGAAAAGGAGACACTGGTAGCACCTGTGGCCAGTATTTCCATACAGGTTAGAAGCAATAGCAGTGCATTGCCCCAGTACAGATAGTTCCCTCATCACGTAACATGGGCTGGTGAAAATGAAGAAATAGTGTGTCACGCTGACTTCAGTTTAAAGTCCTCTCTTGGTTAAAGCAGACACCAGTTGTAACTGCCACTTTTTACAACTGCACAGCTGTCCAATTTGAGCTCCTGAGTAATACAGAGCTGGTGCCGTGGTTTTGCATTTGCTCTGTAGCAACCTTGTGTGGATCCAAATTGTTAGAACATGAAGAACGCCCACATAACCACCCCCAGCCACGCAGAACTACATCATCTTGGAAATGAGAAATTTTACTTTAAAATTAGTTTGCTTCATGTGTCTCAAGTGTTTCTACCAGTTCCAAAAAAGGTCTTGAAAAGGCTTGTACCTTCCCTGAAAACAACTCAGTAAAGGAAGCATTTTGAATAAGTGACAGTATACACAGGCATCAGGCAAAAGATGCCAAGAAAATGCGTCAAGCTCTCCCCCATCCTCAGCTTAGAGCAATACATAATTAATTCCTATTGAAATAGACAGAAGAAAAATGCAGCAGTTTTTGTAAACAAGCCATGTAACAATCCTGAAAGCGAAAAAACACTAAGACTGTACAAAGAAAATTGTATAACTTGCATCTCCAGTTAGAGACATTTTCTGGCATCCAGTTTAAAGACATTTTCTCCTAAGATCCTGCACTAAGTAGTACAGGTTTCTAGTCTACTCCAATATACAGCAACTAATAAGCACATAAAAAATGATGTGTCAGGTGAATGGGAAGGTCTCCTATTAGCACATGCTAAAAATAGACAACCTACACAGCTATCTGAACAGATACTTTACATAATAAAACTTCGAATTTTATGACTGTGACGATCCACGTTTGTTACTGACTTTTGAAAGCCGAGGCCTTTTCGGGTCTGAACATAGTCCAGTTATATATTAGTTGTAGGTCACAGTCATTAGCAGTGAGCCACGAGACTGAAGAAGCTTTGGAGAACGCCTCCATCGCCATCTTGAGCAGTGCCACAAGAGATTTACACTGCATTGAAGAGACACAAACCAGCAGAAAAATCCTATTGTGTCTTACCTTGTAACGGGAAGAAGAGCAGATGTCTTCAAACATATCTTTATCCATACAGTCCATTGGTTCAGATCTTCCTGGTAACAGCAACTCTTCCAGCTTCTTGTTTTCTAATTTTTAATCTGCCAGCTGGTACCACCTGTAAATTTGCAGAAGTGGGTGTGTTATTCCAAGATGTTTATTCATCTCATTTTACAAGGCATTCAATTTAAATATATATGGCTCTGTGCCACATGGCTCCTATTGCATTCTCAGTGTAATCTATTACAGACCACAATGTTTCTGTAGTTATTGATTTTTGGGAATATAAGTAGAGGACTCTCTAGAATTTATTTGCAAACTTTTCAGAACATCACATTCCATATGTGTGTCTCTTATCTATTCGAGCACATTCTCCTACCTTATAAAATTCAAACACTTTACTGCACAAAAACAATGGCCTAACTTTCATCTTTGAATCATCAATTTCTTCATCAATTTATCTGTTAAAGGTTGATTCTTGTGGAAAGGGACTAAGTTACATTTAAATACTAGCTCAGGAATAGGAATGCTACTAATCTGAGAAACTGGAGGTTGCAAGAGTGGCTAAGATTTATGTTCAGTAATTAAGGTAACAAAAAAGAAAAAAAACACCTTCCAAAAAAGTTACTATGAAAACTGTTCAAAGTTTTTCAGGAACAGAATCATAGAATCACTAAGGTTGGAAAGGACCTCTGAGATCATCAAGTCCAACCATCAACCTAACACCACCATGCCTACTAGATCATGTCCTGGAGTGCCGCATCTATGCGTTTTTTGAAGATCTCCAGGGACGGTGATTCAACCACCTCTCTGGGGAGCCTGTTCCAATGTCTCACTACTCTTTCCGTGAAATAGTTCTTCCTAATATCCAATCTGAACCTGCCCTTGACGCAACTTGGGAGAAGAGACCGACACCCTCCTCACTACAACCTCCTTTCAGGTAGCTGTAGAGAGTGATCAGGTCTCCCCTCAGTTTCCTCTTCTCCAGGCTAAACAGCCCCAGTTCCCTCAGTTGCTCCCCATTAGATTTCTTTTCCAGTCTGTTCACCAGTTGTGTTGCCCTTCTGTGGACACGCTCCAGCAGCTCAATGTCCTTCTTATATTGAGGGGCCCAAAACTGGACACAGTACTCGAGGTGAGGCCTTACCAGCGTGAACTAGTGGGACAGTAGGAAAATTCAGTCAGAGGAAGTTTGGTTTGGTTTGTGTTTTTTTTAGAACTACTCAGGGAATCACAAAGAGATTACTCAAATGTCTCTACAGCTGTAGCACCTTCCAGGTATTTAAATTTGGTCATCCAAATCAAAAGGACCTCTGAAAACCAAGCAACACGTTTTTGGCTTGTGCACTGCAGTATTCATCAGCGAAAGCTATAAAGAAGCCACTTACATGTGCTTGACTCCCCACTGCAGACTGTGCAGCATATAGAGCATTACCCGTGTACCTGGCAGATACCCCTCTGCACCCTCAACATCTTGATCCCGGACACACAGGTTCCACAAGCAGAACACATCTTCATGGTGGATTTTACAAAAACATGTTTTAGTTTCACAGAAGTTCAATTAAACAACAGAGTGCAAGTCTCTGTCTACTGACAGGCATTCCACACTAGTTTGCTTTGCTGAGCTGTGTTTCACTTCTCAAAGCATCTCATCGTTTCATTACAAGATTTCACCTGGCTCCAGCGCCACGGCACAGAAGATGGGATGCACACCACCTGCTGCTTTCCATGTTTTCAATGCTCCTGCTTAAAATCTACCTCTGCTCTCCACAGAAACTGTTTACACGTATTTCAATGGCGAGTATAGCTTTGTGTATATATGGTTTGTAGTATACACATCTTATCTAGGCTGCTGTCTCCCTCCCTTTTGTTTTTTTTTTACCATTGAAAATTAACTCAGTTCAGTCAGAATGCCTAAAAATCATCAGCGATGACATTTTCTGCTATATTAACCCATGTGCAGCATTACATCTCAGTGTAACTTTGGATGCAGGACTAGAAGGTATTCTGAGCAGGTTTGCAGATGATACTAAATTGGGAGGAGCTGTTGATACCATCAAAGGTGGAGAGACTTTGCAGAGAGATCTGGACAAATTAGAGACCTGGGCAGCCACCAACCACATGAAGTTTAACAGGAGCAAGTGCTGGACTCTGCACCTGGGAAGGGGCAACCCTGGCTGTACCTACAGACTGGGTGATGAGACATTGGAGACCAGCCATGCTGAGAGGGACTTGGGGGTCTTGGTAAACAGCAAGTTGAACACGAGCCAACAGTGTGCCCAGGCTGCCAACCGTGTCCTGGGGTGCATCAGGCACAGCATTGCCAGCTGGTCCAGGGACATGATTGTCCCACTCTACGCTGCGCTGGTGCAGCCTCACCTTGAGTCCTGCAGGCAGTTTTGGGTGCCATAGTACAAAAAGGACATAAAACTAGTGGAGAGTGTCCAAAGGAGGGCAACAAAGGTGGTGAAGGGTCTGGAGGGGAAGACATATGAGGAGAGGCTGAAGTCCCTTGGCTTGTTCAGCCTTGAGAAGAGGAGACTGAGGGGAGACCTAATGGCGGCCTGCAGTTTCCTCATGAGGGGGAGCAAAGGGGCAGGTGCTGATCTCCTCCCTCTGGTGACCAGCAATAGAACCCCAGGAAATAGCACGAAGCTGTGTCAGGGGAGGGTTAAGTTGGAGATCAGGAAAAGATTCTTCACCGAGAGGGTGGTCAGGCACTGGAACAGGGTCCCCAGGGAAGGGGTCACAGTACCAAGCTTGACTGAGTTCAAGAAGTGACAATGCTCTCAGTCATCTGCTCTGACTTGGCTGGTCCTGTGTAGAGCCAGGAGTGGAATTTGATGATCCTTATGGGTCCCTTCCAACTTGGGATATACTATGATTCTATGGACTTCACACCACAAAGTATGGCACCTAAGGCCACCCTGTCCCTGCACAGCAAAGCTGGCATGTCACACACTAATGGCACAAGGTTTAATTGTCATTCAAAGCTGAAACTCCTGATGGACCCAGAAAAAGCATTGATCCTGTAGATGTTTTAAGCAAGCTGTGCCACCTCCTTGATGCACACAGGTCTCAGATATGAAAGATCATGCACAATTACCCTGGAGTCCTTGACTCTGAATCTCCAGATAACTCCCAACCTTACAAAGGCTCTCCTCTTCACTCTGGCAACTTTCAGGACTTGATTTCAGTGAAGTACAAGATTTGTCCTTCAGAGATACTGGCTAAAATGAGAGCTAGGACTTAACATGGAAAAAAAAAAAACCAAACCAAAACCACCGTTCATTCTTACAAATTAAGCAGCAGAATGCAAACTGCTAGGAAAACCAAAATACTAAGAATGTCACACTCTGCAGGCCATCTGAACAATTCCAGACTATATTTTTTATTCAACCCATGGTTTTGGACCTCTCTAACTAGGAGAAAACCTCCCACTTTGTGACAGTGAAGCTTGTAGAGACTGGCCCAGGGAATTAGTTTGTATTGTGATTCCACTGCATATTAAAATTGTTATATCATGCTTGTGTTGTGATTTTGGCATAATGCAGTATTACTCTTCCAAATCAAAACCCTACATAATGTCAAATATCTACAAGTAAGTAAATCTGGTATTAAAGCATTAAACTCTCCTGCCATCTCAGACCTGTTGGATAGACCAAAGCCTGTAGGTCAGGACAGGCAGCCACCAAGTCTCTTTGGCAATACACAGCCAACCATCTCAGTGAGAAGGTGATCAATCTTTGTCCCTGTAGCACCAAGCAGGGTCCAGACAGAGGTGAGTAGCTCCTGTCCTTTGGATGGTAAGCCAAAGAGACCCTTCACTGAACCATGGACCAGATCATTCAGTTTGGCAGGTTAAGAAAAGGGACATTTGGGACATAGGCTTTGGCACATGCTTGGATGGAGGTAAAGAGAACTCTGATGGTGTACCACTCCCACAACACTACTGAAGAACTGATTACAGTTCAACAGAAAAATTGGTTGTCATGTGCCAAATTCCTATCGAATAAGGAATCTGTGTATGTAATCATGTCAACTATGTGACTGCAGGCATAGATATGAGGTAGCCTGCATTGGAGAACAAAGGAATGAGCCAACAGCAGCAAGCAAGATAAAGAGTGAAAAGACATCTAAAACTGTTCTTTCATGATTGATCACTAGGATTAATTACCCTCATGATGCACAGGCTCTATTCAAATGCTGATAGAAACAGAAATTAATACAAGAACCTACCATTACAAGAATCTACCATTATAAATAGAATGCCACAATACTATTTTATATTCAAACCTTGGATGTATACTATTTCTAGTCCTTTGTATATAATACTGTTATGAGTTTACAGCTGTTTCCTACATAATGATAGGCATTACACGAACTACAGGAAGTGCAGGTTAACTAAAAACTAGTGTGTTCAAGCATCCGGTTACATGATACACCTTCAACTATTCACTCAGAAAGTAAAGCAAAGGTTGCTATTTGAGAGATTATGGAATCGTTTTGGTTAGAAAAGACCTTTAATATCATCGAGTTCAACCACTCACCTAACACCGCCAAGTCCACCACTAAACCATGTCCATAAGCACCACATCTAGAGGTCTTTTCAATATCACCAGGGATGGTGACTCAACCACTCTCCCAGGCAGCCTCTTTCAGTGTTTGACAACCCTTCCAGTGAAGAAAGCTTTCCTCATATCCAATCTGAACCTCCCCTGGCACAACTGGAGGCCATTTCTTGTTCTCCTGTCACTTGTTACTTGGGAGAAGAGACCAACACTCACCTACACTACCATCTCCTTTCAAGTAGTTGTAGAGAGCAAAGTGGTCTCCTCTGAGCCTCCCGTTCTCCAGGCTAGAATAGCCCAGTTCTGCCCTCAGCGACTCCTCATAAGACTTGTTATTTAGACCCTTCACCAGCTTCACTGCCCTTCTTTGGACATGCTTCAGCACCTCAATCTCTTTCTTAAATAACAGACATCTTTATTAGCTCATTTCCTGATTTCAGTTACACTGTTAATTTACATAGGTATAAAAAAAAAATAAAGCTGAGCAAAGGAGCACTAGCAATACATAAAAGTGTTTGCATTGCTTTCAGCTCCACATATAGATGTTAGCTCTACCTCTTAAAATCATACCACGTGAAAAGCTGGATCTTAGTTTTTCTGCGTGTGCTTGTGTAGAGAGTACTCCACCTGCACGTCTCTAATCTGAAGTTGCAGAACACGTTAGAAAGCATTGGTTTAACAGCTTGGCACAGATCTCATGGATCACTCATCTGAAGTCTTTGAATAAGAATACCATCGAACAAGCAAAATCCCTCTACTTTGTGTCATGGGTGACTTTCAATCTTCTGGAAGAAAAAACGTAAGAAGCAAGGTACACAAAGGGCAGACAGGTTCTGCTCCATTGATTTTGATTGACCTCTTTGCAGTGGATGTGGATCTGGACCAATGATGAAGACAAAGCTGTAACTATTTCTCAGATATGAAAAACTCCCAATACTTGTTACTTCCAAACATGAAAGAGTCATATGCTCAGATGTACATGCATACATGTGCATATGAAACCCCACAATCAATCTTATGGCACAACCTCCATTTTAGGACCATCATAAAGGAGTCCTAACTGTCATCCTGCATCATCTATTCTAGAGGACTACTGCTGGGTTACAATCTGAATGCCAGTGATCCTTTAGAAGACCACAGAAAACTGCTTTCACCACTGCTTCCCCCATGTCTTCCACAGCTCTACTTGAAGGGCCTTCCTGGAAAAGTCTGCCTTAACAGATAGAGCTTAGCAAAGCAATGTCAGCTGCCCAGCCAAACTTTTTATTAAATCACACCAAAACTGCCAGAACTATGCCATTGCAAAGATCATTGAGATAGAAAGTGTCCTGGCTGCCGTGGAAACATATATACCAACCTCAGAGCAAACTTCACACATCCTTTTTGATTGATACCAGTGTCATGATTTGTAGCTGCAGGATGCATTAAATCATGCCTAAATTACCAAGCATAGGAGCACTTGTGGATTTACATTCAAGACTGATCTTCCCCAAATATCATTACATTGAGGCTGAGGTAAACCATCCTGCTGCAAACAGCACAATGGCTCCAGTTGCCTGCATTCCTCTGCACAATCCCACCTCTCAACTCCTTCTACCCTTTTCTTTTTGTCATTTTCTAGTCTTCCTCCCTTCTTTAGTCCTCCCTCTCCTTTTGTACCAGTACAGGTTAGAGGCCAACTGGCTGGGAAAGACCCTTACAGAGAAAGTTCTGGGAGCCCCAGTGGACAACAAGTCGACCACAAGCCAGAAGCATGCTCTTGTGACAAAGAAAGGAGAGTAAAGATGATAGAATCAGACTCTTCTCAGGGGTGCCCAGTCAAAGAACAAGAGGCTCAAACTGAAACACAGGCAATTCGATTTAAACATAAAGTGTCACTGTGAGGGTGGTCCAACACAGGTCACCCAGAGAGGCTCAGGAGTCTCTGTCCTCGAAGACTGGAGATAGTCAAAAGCCAGCTTGACACAGTGCCATGCAGCCTGCTCTACATGCTTTGAGCAGAACTTTGGATCAGACAACCTTCAGTGGTCCCTGCAGCCTCAGTCATTCTGTGAGCCTGTAACCAGAGCCCTGTTCCCCAACTTATTTATTTTGTTCAAACTAGTATGTTACCAACATGGCTAAGTTGAAAACCTGATCCTGAACAGTAGGACAGGAATTTCATTTGAGATCTCCATACTTTATGGATGGAACAGACTGATAAAACTACTTTGAAAATTAAACTAGATGTTAGAGATGCTCCTTACTCCAAGAGTGATACTAGTCCTCTTGTGCTTTTACGAAAAGAAAAAGCTCCAGTGGTCACTGTTGCTTGCAGCAAGATCAGTAGTTCAGCTCATAGCATTTCATGCATTGCCCACTTGTGGAATTATGTTTACATCTTGCCCTTTATATCATGCTCCCAAACGGAGATTGCAAAAGCAATGTTAGTTAGTAAATCTTTTCCTCAGTGTCACAGCACACACACCTGCTTTCTGATGCAGTAAGAACGATGAGAGACAATTCATCCACATAATAAAAAACAAGTTGGATCCTTACCCAGTGCTCAAGAAAGCTTTACAAAGGAAAACCAGTAAGCATGCCAACTCATACACTTCTTTCAGAGAATGCTATCAGCAAACCAAAGGTCACAAGTCCTTTATCTATGGATTATATGTATGGTCATCAATGGCAAGGACTACCCAACACCAAGCAGAGATGCATCATGTTCTTACTCAAAGGGGTGGCTAAGTGTTCTGCATAATCCAGTTCCTCAGTCACTCAGGAGCAAGAGATGGGTCATTCTTTCCAATACCCACCACCCCTTAGAATAGAATAGAATCATTACGGTTGGAAGAGACCTCAAGGATCATCCAGTCCAACCGTTCCCCCACCACCTATTAACCACTAAACCTTCAGTGCCGCGTCTAACCTTTCCTTAAATACCCGCAGGGATGGTGACTCCACCACCTCCCTGGGAAACCCGTTCCAATGCCCAACCACTCTTTCCGAGAAGAAATTTCTCCTCATCTCCAACCTGAATCTCCCCTGGCGCAACTTGCAGCCGTTCCCCCTAGTCCTGTCACTAGTTATCTGCGAGAAGAGGCCAACCCCCAGCTCACCACAACTCCCTTTCAGGTAGTTGCCTTATTGCAACAGTTACCATATTGCTATAATTAATGATCTATAAGTAAAACCCTCTAACTTCAACATTCTGAATTCTAGTACCTGAAACTCAAGTTTGAAAAGCTTTATTTATGACAGGCTACAAAGTAGGTCCAAAAATGAAAATCTGGTCTCATTCCTATTTCTTTTGAAGAACAACTCAGTCTTCAGTCAGACGACACAGTCAACTATGAAGCTTCTTTTTGTGCATGTTAAGGTAGGAAAAATGGAAATTGCTCTAAGTTTCTATTTTGTACATTTACTGTGGCCAGCACATGCCTCCAGCCAAGTTATTTGTAGTTACCCCATAATAACTGTGTTGTCTGATGGTTTCCTTGGAATAATTCAGGGAATGACAAGATAGCTTTTGGTTCACTTATATTTCTACTGATTTTAAAGTTAACCATCTTCAGTATCACAGTCATAAATTTGCACCCTATGATTCAAAGGAGGTCTGTGGCAGACACCACATTATCTTTAGTTGTACTCCACCACACAGCTGAGCTTTGGATGCAAAAACTTAGTATCTATTCATAAATTTGTTGGTTATTAATTCATTTGGTTGTTCAGTAAATACAGCCAGGCATATCAATTCATATATTCCACAAACAAGGATGCCATGAAAAAATTCTTTACATAGATCCATTAATTCTGACCAGAATAAATCACTTGCAAGTACATACACTAGAATTTATGTATACATTAATTGCCTTTATTTACCTGGCAATTGATTAATCCAATTTACAGCATGGCCAAAACCTCTGGTCTATCTATAATCCTCAGAGAAGAATTTGTTTACCTGCAATGAGCTAGACTGGAGCATGAGTTGTTTGGGATTTGCTGCTGCAGCTGAGGTCTGCCACATGCCCACCAAGGGACTGGGCTTAGCTAAACACTTGCTACGGGCAGCTGCAGGCTGTAAAGAAATGCAATCTGTGCTGATTCAGCTTATGTGGTAAGGCAAAACTCAGCCCTGGCAAGACCTCCAAGGGAAGACAGCACAAGAGCAGAAACTACAGCACAAGCACTTAGGAATATTGCCTCCTGTTGCCAGGAGAGGAAAGATTGCCCAGTGTTTTCTAACTTTTTAAGGCAGTCAGTGTCAATACATAAAATGTCTTTAATGTATGCACATTATTGCAGCTATTTTAGCATTATATTGGCACATCAGTTTTATTAGTAGAAATAACAGGTTTTGTGGATAATAAGCTTGAGTTTTATTTTATTCTGCATTATGCTATTGTAACTGCAGACCCTGTATAAAATTGCATAATTGCATCTCTACCATTGTAACAATGCAATTGCTTTCCCTCTTTATCTCTCCAGTGGAAAGACTAAAGTTCAAACTATTCCATATCTGGCATTAGACTAGAGAACACTAGTTTACAAGGTAAGAGTAAATTCCATCAGTCCTAATAGGATTGAAAGTATTTCTGCAGTTTTCAAATCCTCAGAAGTAACCTATTTTTTTAAAGGAATAGGTTGTGGTCACACAGTTGATTAGCATGGTCCACCACAAGCGCAATAGCTGGTAAGAAATTTACCATAATAATTTCACTGCATGGAAGATTACTTTATGATTAGGACCTACGGTAAGTCTGCTACATAAACTAGAGGAGAATAGGTCAGTCTGGGACAACAGCTTAGTAGGCAATAGCCAGTTGCTTGCATGTGTACCTTTAGGTCTAATTAAGATAGTTTTTAAGTAAAGCCACTAGAGTATTTTCATATAAATGTAGTGTCACTGTTCCTACACTGTCATCTATTCCCGCAATTTATCACTCCATAAATGTAAAAGAACTTAATACAGATTTGAACAGTTACATCTCCTTTCCAGAGGTACTTGCTGCAAAGCAGCAGGAGAAAATTACAGCTTTTTTTAAAATTTGCTTTTGAATCGCATTCCTTAATCTGCTACTTTGCCCCCCCCCCCAAAAGCCAGCTGTAAAATGACAGCCTCATTCATCAGAGGCGCATTCCCATTGCTGATTTATCTCCTGAGGCAGTCAAAGGGTCATTTTTAAACATTAAATTGTCAATAGGGTAAAGAGGGACTGATCCTACTTGCTTTAATTAGCAGCTTTTTCCACAGAAGCCTCTCCATATAAAGGACTGCCTCCACACACCTTGAAGGCTTGACTGCTCTCCGCAGTTGAGAGGTGGATTTTCTGTTAGATTATATATTGTAGTTCTGCTGCACGAGCACAGCCATTTATTCACAGCATAGCTCAGCTTCCTTTCAAATTTTTTCCTGCAGAAGTCGGTTCAATCCTTAACTATTTATCCATAGCTGTTATATCTCCGTTACAACCCACCTATTCAATCTATGCTTTAAAATACTTTCCTGAAAGAGTCATCTAGCCCCTCCTACTATTTGCAAGAAATATATAAAGGCTCTCTCTTGTAAACTGCCTAGATAAAAGGTACTGCCTATCACAGTGCTACAACAGGCTTTTTCAGTTGGCTGTGCTTCAAGACCTGTTTAAAAAAGGATGCCGTCTTCCATGCAGTGTTCTGCTTTAAACACAATATGCAGACCACAGGCTCCCCGTTCATTACGGTACGGAGCAGTCTCGTGCCTTTCGTTGTATATTACCAGTGTGCACCCCAGCAAACATATGCTCGCTGGTCACGACAAGCATCTTGTAGTTTCTGCTTTACAAAAAATAATCTCCCGTCTTCTACATGAGATACGACGCTTTCCATGCGGTGATAGATGTTAATGTCACCTTCCCTCGCAGCTCCCACCCATTCAAAAAAGGGCAGAAACAATCCATACGCGATTTTCACTACGTGCCTACCCCCGAAACCGCTTATTCACATATAACCGAGCGCACTAAGATGCAGAAGGACAGTTACAATGCAACGCTTTTTAAACTACCAGCGCAAACCACTCGGCAGCTGTCACTTCAGATCACATTCCATAAAATAAGAAGAAAACCGATAAGCAAACGCATCTCAGAAGCGGAGCCCCATCCTTCCCCCCCGTCCCTTACTCCAGGGCTTGTACTGCCGAACCCAACCCGCAGCACGCGCCCCGCCCGGGAAGCCGAGCCCCGGGAAGCAGGCACCG
>VWZZ01004867.1:0-20621 GCA_013399095.1 Psophia crepitans | reverse complement strand
TGAGGAGCGGCTGTTGCGGCGGCGGGGAGCGGCTGGGAGGGAGATTAGGGGCAGGTTTTACGAGGGCTGTATTGGATTAGCGGTAATTGCGCTGGAAGGGGAAGCCCGGTATTTAGGGAGGGGGTGGGCTGGCGAGGTTAAATGCACAGCAAAAGCTGTTGATAGGAATGTGGCATTAAAATGAAATTACAGAGGGGAGCTTTAGATTAGATGATAGGGAGAAATTCTTTACTGTGCAGCTGGTGAGGCACTGGAACAGGTTGCCCAGAGAAGCTGTGGAGGCCCCATCCCTGGCAGTGTTCAAGGCCGGGTTGGATGGGGCTTTGGGCAACCTGGTCTAGTGGAGGGTGTCCCTGCCCATGGCAGGGGGGTTGGAACTAGGTGATCCTTGTGGTTCCTTCCAACCCAAACCATTCTATGGTTCTACAGGTAGCTGCTACAGCAGTTTGCTCCATATGGTCCCCTTTGCTACAAGCAGTGGGGTGTTTGAAAGTCTGACAGTGTTTTGCCACTCTTGCTTACACCAGCACTGGTTGCTTTCAGGGCAACTCTGGCGGTTTTGAACCCGGCTGTAAGAGACTCCCAGAAGAAATTTGCCACCACTGAATTAGGATTTATCCTGTAGACAAGGGAAGTTTCTAGGGTCATTGGTGTGGCCGCTCTGAGAATAATTGAGCCTCAGAAGTGCAGATCCAGAAACAGTGCCAGCTCTCAAATCCAATCCCTTCAAGTTCAATGCCTTACCCTATGCACTATTGCTTGCTGAAGATTTTAAGCTTTCATTCCTTTTCCCTCATTAACCATCATCATTATTGGTTTGTATTTTTCTACATTCAACAATAGAGGGAAAGTCCCATCTTTTTTACTTACCTTTATTGCTCTGGGTTTTCTATTGCTATATAATTATTAACAGCCAATACAAACCTGCTCCATCTATCTTCTGGCAGTGTAGGCTATATTACTTTTTATTTTTTATTACTTCAATGTAAATGTTGAGTGGTTGGGAATCCAGGATGTAAGAGTGTGAAGTGACACACACCGAGCCTCAGACATCCATGGTAGGACATAGTAATAAGTTGGATCCAGCTGCCTGGTAGCTCAGCATTTCATTCTAGAGGCTTTGCAATCTTTGCAGTCTTCCTTACGATTCAAGAAAGAGTCACTGCTGATAAAATACTACCAACATTGAAACTACAGATTATTTGATAAGACTTTCCTTTGTCAGTGCAAGAGCATCAACCATTGCCTTGTTTTTACAGCTTTCCCTTCTTTTTTCTTCTTGTGCCTATTATTTCCTTTGAGTTGCTGCATATTAATAACAAAATGAATGGCTGAGTCCATGTTACACACCACCAACAACATCTGTAGTCAGTTATGTTTTCAAATCAGAGTACAAATATGAAATAATTAGGCTAAATGTGCTAATTGAGCTATAATAATGGAGTACCCATTACTGACTAGGAAGTGTAAGATTGCCAGCCTCCTATATGATGAGCAAATAGATATAAGGACAATTTCTCAGATCAGCATCCTCAATTACGTCTGCAGTTTGTGGATACTTCAGTTTATAATGCCCAAACTAAGTTCTCTGATCACCAGCTTATAGATTCCATAACATAGTCAATAGTGTTTCGAGCTATAGAGGAGGAGAGAGTGCTCCAATGTTTGGCAACAAATGCTCTGCATACGTAAATTAAATCTTTCTTTAGTCCAACTGAAAAATCTCTGAAAATCCTGGCTGTAAATGCCTGGTTCAGCTTTACAATAGTCAGTGCTTTCTAGCAATCACTGGGATCAAGCATGTCCTCCCTGAGGAAGCTTTGTTTGCCACAAACCCTTTAGAAGTTCCTTTTTCAAGGTTTTATGCACTTACTGTATCTTTGCTAGCAGTGAAGTTCATAGTAGCAGGAATATTACTGGAGGTGGATGATAGAGGGCTTTGGCCCCTCACTACAAAAAAGACATTGAGGTGCTGAAGCATGGCCAAAGAAGGGCAGTGAAGCTGGTTAAGGGTCTAGGGCACAAGTCTGATGAGGAGCAGCTGAGGCTCAGAACTGGAATTGTTTAGCCTGGAGAAAAGGAGGCTGAGGGGAGACCTTCTCACTCTCTACAACTACCTGAAAGGAGGTTGTAGCCAGGTGGGTGTGGCTCTCTCCTCCTGACTAACAAGCCATGGGACAAGAGGAAATGGCCTTAAGTTGCACCAGGGGAGGTTTAGACTGGATAGAAGGAAAACTTTCTTCACCGGAAGGGTTGTCAAGCCTTGGAAGAGGCTGCCCAGAGGAGTGGTTCAGGCACCATCCCTGGAGTTATTGAAAAGACCTGTAGATGTGGTGCTTCTGTCAAGGTTTAGTGGTGGACCTGGTGTTAGGTGAATGGTTGGACTTGAAGATCTTAAAGGTCTTTTCCAACCTAAACAATTCTGTGATTCCATATCCTTGTCTGACAGAGTAGGCCTGATGCAGAGGTTGTGTTGGAAATGAAGTAACTGTTCTTAGCACAAGAATAACAGGTTTCTTTTTGCTAGAAATTAAACCTCAGCCCAGATTCAAAGAGAAAAAGAGCATCAGTTTGCCTAATCTTCCTGCTGCCCTATATGGAATAAGGTAACAGTCTGAAGTTAGAAGGCACCCCCATGCTCCACACAGAGGGGATTTGTTTGGCAGAATGTCCATCAACTCTGATAACCTTTTAAATAAATTTTGTTCTGTAAAGCTTTTTCTTCTGTAGTTGCTTAGTGCAGTTCAGGAGGAAATCTCAGCTGCTGAGGAAACATTATCCTATGGTTCACACAGACCACATACAAAAACCATGTTTCAGAGAAATCACTTGTCTATGTTTAACATACCTGAGGTTAACCACTTTAAGACAGTTTAGTAGTTTGTTTTTAACTAGCCAGCATTAGTTATTCACACGTTAAAAGATGTTTTCTGAAGAAGACTAAGGTTCAGCCTCTTCAGAGATTGACAATTTAAAGAGAGGTTATAGCTCGTCTCTGGTCAAAAGCCAGCAAGCTCAGCTCCTTTGAGGCACTATAATTCATAAGTAATTATACCAAACAAATGAGAAGGATTGGAATTTCTTCCTCAATGGAAAAAAATTCATTTTGATGTTATAACTATAGTTATAAAAACTTTTCAAAATCCTCACAGGATTTGTAAAAGCACAAGATGTTATTCATCCTTGTACCTACTGAAAAATAAAAAGGGAGTTCCAAAGCAAAATAAATGGCAATTTTCATTGCACAGAGAATCCAAATTGAACTGCTTTAGATAAAAAGTACAATTTGTCTTTGTAAAACAGATGGAAGTTGTAAAGTGGGATGAATTCTTTGTCCTTGAAGTACTCCTTAGCACTCAAGAGAACTGAAGCCTGATAGATCTCCATCACCTTCAAAGGTTCTGGATGAGGTACACAAACAACACTGATGCTGTGTGAATAAAACGTTCGTGAAGGAGTCAGGGGAAGGCGGGTTTCTCTTCCGGAGCCTGCCACCAAGCTAGCACATTTTTCTGATGCGTCAGGTCATTTCTCAGGCTCTTCTTTTTCTCTCCTGTCTTTGGCCAACTTGAATTCAAGCTCCCGGCAATAGACACAATCTTTTGAAACAGTACACAGACTCAAAAAAAGTTCCAAATTTCAGCTAGGAATAGTAGATACAATATAAACAACCAACCAAATTTACAGAACTGGAGCCAGCAAACTAATTAATTCAAAAGTTTTCAGTGTCCTTTTGAAAATGTGCCCCAGTGATGCTGCTCTCTTGGACAACGCAGGAGTGATTCTATTGCCAACTCTCAGAGCTACAGCCATGAGGAGCCACAGAGAAGCCCTCTAGAACTGTGACCATTCCTTTTCTCTGTAGACCAGTCGCATGGTGGGTAACAAACCTCCAGCAACAGCTTATAAATATGCAATTTTTAAAACTGAATCAGTCTGTCACTGGAAGGAAAAAGTATACAGAACTTATTACACAGTATTTTTCCACCCCCTTCTAATTCTAGAAGGACTATAATTATTCCCTGTTGCAGTAGCTCTACAGTAGTAATCCCTCTCCTCCTACATGCTTCATTTACAACTTGAGAGCTAACAGCCTATTAAGTTTTTAATAAATTATACTAAAATATTGTGGCACTGTTCTAAAAATAAAACCTGGTGATGAGTTGCTAAGGATATGTTCCTTACATGTGTGAAACTATCCCTTAAACACATAGGGTTTTCTACAAAAATGTCTTGGCTTATAAACATCTGTGATCATAAATACTTCTCGGAAAAGCACTGGTGGTGAATTTGTAGTATTAGAGTTACTTTTTTAAAGGAGAAAGCTTTTTCCTTTTCACTATTAATCTCTTTTCCTTTCATCTCAAATTTAATTCATCTTTAGGTCTTTACAAAGTCATGAAATTACTCATGTGCTAAGAAGGATAAGGTAGTATGAAAGAGGGAAAGACCTCACAAAGATTTGATAAAAGTAACAGTAAAAATACTGGGAAAACTATGGACAATATTTGACTTCCATTCTTTCAGGACAACAACATTGGCCTGAGCATTTAGAAAGTTTTAAAAATAACGCTTCTCATTTTGCAATCACAGGACTAATTTTGATGGGGAGCTCAGATAACAGCAGGCAGTGGAGTGTTCTTTTACTGCTCTCTTACTAGTATTTACACTTACACTCAGCAATGGGTCACTGAATCTATGGTGAAAATATTTAATTAAAAAGTAGTCTGCTTTGCAGACATCTTGAACATTCACCTGCTTCGTTGACAATCACAGAAGCTACAAACTAGCAGCTCTAAGACTGAGCAACATTTACCTAAATCTCTATACATGGTCCTGGAAGTCTAACATTAAGCCTACAAACTCAAAAACCTTACACTTCATATCTGGGAGTTTTCTATCCTTTTCTGTCTCTCACAATCATCTTATAGCACCGCAGAATTTGTAAAGAAGAGAAAGGGAAGGACAGAAGAACCAAAGGATGATCAGATATGAGTGCCAAAGTAATTTGCACATAGGACATGCTTACATATTGCATGGCTTGAGGAAAGCATTCACAGATTTTATTTTGATGCATATTAATCAAAAAGGTAGCTGTTAATAGGGGAAAGCTGTTCTTGTGCCTTTTGCGTGAACATACCGAAAGCCTTTAAGCATTTAATTAAGAAAATAATATCTTAAAGATGGAAAAGAAACACTATATTAAAACTACAAAGTCATCAACAAACAAAAAACATTACCAAAGCTTTAAAAGTTTTCAGAGGAATACAAAAGACTTGAGAGTGCTGGGTAAGACTGCAGCTGTTTAGGTATTCTGCTGAAGAGCATGGAGTATACCATTGAAAAGAGTAACCTAGGATATAAAAGTTTCAATGCTTGTCACAATTATTTTAGTTCTGTCCTAAATATTACATCTCAGGCGTCAGAATATGGATTTTTTTCTTATAAATGTGCTGAAGAGACTAGTCAAAACTGAGGGTGTTGAGGATATATGCACACCTCACCCACATCTTAATGAAACACATTCCTGAGGATGATCACTGCTAACTGAAAGTAAAAATAAGGATTTTGTGTTCAGTGCAGCCACCTGAGAGTATTTTACATGGAGAAAAGCATTTCTTACAACATGTTAACAAAGCAATCTATGTTAAAGAAGCCCTCAGCCATAAAGAATTCCTACTACAGTTTGAGCAATCACTGCTGACTGGAGCTGTCTTCCTGAAGGGTCACCACATCACACCAAAACAATGGAGGCTTAAATTTCAATTTTACCATGTGTCTGTTGGAGTCAGGAATAACAACAGTGCCACACCAGGGAAGAAACTTGAGCACTCGGGACAGCAAGTGTCAGAGAAGACCTCCCCTTGTGGCATGCCTAAGCCTCTTCAACAAACCATACATCTCCACATGTCCCACAAACTCTAGGGTTTTGTTGTTGCTGCCTTTTCCTTCATCTTAAGTGTTTCCCTAGTTTATGTCTTCATGGTTGGCAGAAATGTTCCATGACCACTTTTATGCTGTGGTTTCATATGTGCTTTCCAGCAGTCAAAGATCCCTGGTGATCACCTGGTGAATCGCTTTGCACTGGGAACTGCTTTGTAGCATCTTTGCAGCGCTTCCACTTCACCTTGCACCCCAGAACAGCTGCTTGGGCATTTGTAATGTCATCTAGCCATCCTCTGTCAGGGAGGCTCTCTGCAAGCAAGTTTTCTTCAAGTAAGTTTGAGTGTTTTCCTTAAAAAAAATCTGCATACCTAAAACCAACAGGTTTTTTAAATGAGAAAAAGCTTTGCTTACTGCAAGAACTTGGAGTAATCAAATGTATCAAATAACAAAATATTATGTGGCTCAAATAGGTGGAATTTAGTTTTAAATCATTGTCTGGGAGCCAGATGTATACCTTGTGGAAACTTAATGGTGTCAATTAAATTATTCTCAAAGTACCTTATGCCCAGCTCTTGGAAACAGAGGAAAAAAACCATGATGTAATGGTACAAATAAATGAAATGAAATTAAATAAAACTAAAAGCAACTGCAGGAAAAGTTTTGATTAACTGTGAAAGAATATGAGATACAACAGTAGCAAAATCTTAAATTCTTTTCCTATCTGTTACTAAATGTTCTTAACTGAGTACTTAATCCTGCAGTTGGGATTTAATAATCTGGTATTAGGGCTGCTGTTATTGTGTCAGCATCATGATAAAAATCCAGGAGGCCTTTCCAGAGATCATCACCATAACAGCAAGATAGGGCTTGCTATTTTCTTCATAAACAACAGATAAGATACAAACTTTGCTTGTATTTAGAACCTCCCTCCTGTCCAGAAACTAAACTCCTTGCTTCATTATAATTAGGACCCTTGCAGATTTCTTTATAATTGCTAATTACTTTTTAATCTCTCTGGCAATAAATAGCTTTTCTAAACTTAATTGATTTCACTTACAAGGACTAACAGATTACCCAGGATTCTGCTCACCATCTGTCATGTAAACACAGGTAAAGTAAAATTTTCTTTGCTTTTTCCTCCTAAATTACCTCCCTTTTCCTTTGGACTTGTTCTGTCTAGATTTAGAGTAGCACACAGCAATTTTTGGTTGGATGCCTTTATTTGTAAAAGAACTTTTCAGAAGCAGACATGAAACATACATGAGATTTTCAGTAAGTTGCGAAGGGTTTTATTAAACTAAAAGCTTCCCTGAAGAGAGAGTGCAAGTCTTATTCCTAAATGCAAAAATCCCTAAAACTACAAACAGGTTCCAAACTACCAAGGGATTGGATTAATTCAGTATTGTATTTCTCCAAATTAAGTAAACTAAAATAAGCTACGTTATTTCTTTTCTTCTGAACCGTGCATTTCAGGGAGAGAAGGAAACGAAAACTCATGTGTTTCCAGCCTCAAAGGTTGAGACTGCTTTGATTGTCACATAACTTACAAGTCTAGGAAGTGAGACTTTAAAAACAGATGTCTGATAAAAATTGTTTGCACTGTCCCTGATCCAATTAGAAAATTATCTCCATGCCATCATGGCACTATGTTTCTGTTTTTATGAAAATGTAACCAGTTAGAGCCTGGATCTCTTTGTTACAGCTGGACGAAAATATTTGAACAATTGCATTAACAAAACAATCTAATAGGTCTTTTTCAATGGCTATTAATTCAGCCATGTAAAAGCATTTTGTAGAGTTTTTTAAGTGCGTTTGATCGCAAAACATACCGTAGGATTCTGATTCACTAGTGCTTTACTTGTCTGCTGGTGTGACTCCTGGAAATCCCACGGTCAAAACAGCTTTGCAATAGCGTTCCACAACAACCTCCGTGTCCTGCCAACAGTATTTTTCCTCACTTTTCAAGGAAAAATAAAACAAGGTCTTTTTTCTAAATATGACTTGCAATAGAAATGTGGAAGTATTTCAGCCAAATATAAAATATGGCCAAGGTATCTGCCTTTTATTTGTTATTAAATATAAATGTGAAGTGTTGACAAAACAAATAGAATATGTCTGTTTTCTTTGGGGAAAAAAAAAGTAAAAATATGTATTGCACCAAAACACCTGAAACCTGGCACATGAATTCTGTTATAGTATATTGATTTCTTTTGATTGTTTTTGTCCACAGAGTGTTAGATTTTTGTTTACTATGTAGATAGGGAAAAAAATATTCAGAGAGAGCTTTTCCTTTCTTTTAGTATCTTTCAGGGGGGGAAAAGGGTCTTTGTTTTCCATCTGCTTGCCATCCTCCTTTTACCTACCATTCGCTGCTTTCATCCCTGCTTGCAAAAGGTCCTCAGCCATTTTTACAGAGCCAACCTCCTGAACAACCGCTGCCCATCAGTTTCCCATGGGTTCAGGTGTTTGAATTTCTCCCTCGATTCTTCCGAACTTCTGCAAAAAACAGCCCATACCTCTGCAATACAAATCTCCATCAAATCCAAATTTGCCTCATCAGTTCTGAAACACAGTAATTCAATTTGGAGGCAATCCAGACTGCACTGTATTTTGTGCTGTGTTTTATGCAAGAAGCTTCTGATCAGTCAACGCCAGATTTTATTCATCTGTTTCTATTACATGTCAATAAGCCAAACAAACAAAAGCCTCTTAAGCACTGTGCAAATTATGCTGTCTGAGATGGTTAATATTACAGAAGGCAGGAGTTGTTAATGGCAGGGCATGCTGGCATTGGTAGGCAGCATTTGTCAAAGTGGAAATGGAGTGAGTGGCAAGGAGAGGGGGTTGGTAAAGGAAAAATAATAGAAGTTTTAAGCCCCAGTTTATGTTTTACGTATCATCCCAGATCAGTAAAAACTTTAAGATATTGGCAGCTGATCTTTGGTAACATTAATAAAAGAGGATGGTGAAAACAGCTGCATTTCTAGTGGATATTTATCTATCTCCTAATGTGTATGAATTAGCTATATTAATTAATGTTGACATTAATTGCCAGACACAGCATTATGATCCGAGAAACGAGTCTCAAAAAGTGCAATTCCCTGGTTTCATGTTGGGCAGAGCGCTGGGCTCAGGTGATGCACTGTCAGGCCACCCCTCGGGGACCCATCACCCTCCTGCCACCAGCCAGATGCAGCCGCAGAGTGACAGGTTTGCAGATGCTGATAAGCAGGTCTTTAGCCTGTTGGCAAGCTCCATCACATGTGAAGATACAATACAGAAAGCAAGCACACCATCCACCTTGTCTTGATTTTAAAGTACAAGTTACTCAGTGCATCTAGTACAGTTGCTGATCCTTGCAAGAGTCATGCAGGGATTTTCCTGGAAAGAATGGATCAGCAAATGTTTTGGCTTCTTATTAATGTCCAGTAAAAAGGAAGGCCCTAAATCTGGGTGATCTTGTTTATAAAGTGTTACACTTCAGGGTGTTCAGCTAAACACTGTTTGCACCCTGGGATGAACAGAATCCCCTGAGTTGAGATAGCAACAGGACAATCCTTGGAAAGAAAACAGATGTGTGAAGCTTGGAGTAATGATTCACCCAACCTTGTGGCAGCAGTCAGGCTGGTAGATGCTGAACTTGGACTGGTTGGAGCAGGACTCCTTTCCCTTGAAACAACCAACCCGAGTGTGATTTTGGACTCCCTCGCTAGGGGTGTCATGCCATGCCTTGAATTTGCAGGACAGACAACCAATAATGTCCGCGTGTGTATGTGCACACATGCAGCAGTCAATAAATGTTATGATTTGCGGCTCAATTCCAACGTAGCATCTGTTTCTTCTTTCATCAGTGTGCCTGAGTCAACTCTTTATTTCAGCATTAGAAGGAAGCTTCTCAGCTCAAAAGCAAGGGATTTTTCTTAGGCCATTTAAGAGTTTACAGTGCTCCCGTCTGTCCTGCAACTTCCTCACTGCACATGGAAAGTGGAGGTTTCCAATCTGTTTGTCTGGTTCTGTTTCGAATGCTAAATTCAACCTTGTTATTAACCACCATCTAGCAATTCACAGTCCCACAACATATCAACCAAGATGATTCTAATGGTTTTACAGGCCCATGGCCATATTCTGAGACTTTGAAGTTAATTATTTTGCTTGCAGAAGGACTTCAGAAATGTTAAAGCATTTGGTTAAGAACTGCAGACACAGAAACGAAAAATACAATGTCCCTACATACCCTTTCTTCTCTTGAAGACAAAGTGGAAATATTTGCCTCATTCTTTTCTCATCCTATGCAAATGTCTGTGGTTCCATGAGGTTTACATTATTAAAAATTATCCTCCGAGGCAAAAGTTTTAGAGCCAGCTGAATGTGGCTCATTTTCAAGGCAATGAGTTTCTATTTGAACAGTCAAGCCATACAAGTTAAGATAGTGGAATAAGAAAGCAATAATCTAGTAATAACAAAGTGGGAAGAAGTATGAGTACTTATTAAGTCTCACTCCCTCAGGACTGCACAATTATGTCCGAGTTTTTAAATATGCTGAGCTTCAACTTAAGCCATGTGCATGTAATGGAGCAAACAAAACGTTAACAGATTCACACAGTTAATGGTCTCCTGAATTTTGCACTTGTTTGAGTCGTACTGCAGTACATAATTATTTTTTTCCTAAGCTGCCATTTAAAAACAAAATTAATTAAGGAAAAAATAAATGCAACATCGTATTCAGTCGAAAAGAATGCATATGTGTTAGTGCTGTTCTTTTTTCAGTTTGCTTTGTCTTAAAGGAGGACCACGAGTAGGTTTTTCCCATTGCAGTTAATGCTGGAAGGATTGAAGGGAAGAATGAAGAAATGAACAGAAAACAAAGGACATTTGTAAAAGACCAACTAATATAATCTGTCTGTGGAATTTTAGCACTCATGCAACACATGTTTGTATTCAAAAGTTTAAATTTCCCCTTCTCTTTTTGAATTTATTTTAGGAGATACTGACCACATTTCAGCTTTGATGTAACCATTCTCAGCCTAGTCAACTGCCAGTTTTAATTGTTTAGTATCTCTGTGTCAGACAACTGAATCTTTGGAGTTCATCCTCCATTACTTCTTCAATAAGAAATCTCTAAACCTCTTCTTTCTCTACCCTTCCAGCCGCCAATGGGTCTCCTCAGCCTCATCACAGACACTACAGTCAAACTTTATCCAACCCATAATCAACTTCTTCCAACAAGTGATTTTATTTATTCTGTGCCTTTTGGTTTATAATGCCATTCAGTGTGGCACCTGCCTCATCTCAGCCCTATTCAACCCTCACTGATGGCTCGCTAGGCACTTGTTTATTCATCGCCTCCAAGAAATGCTTTATCTAATGGAAAGTTGCAGTTCTCAATTTCTTAAAGTAAGGAGTGAAGGAACCCGTTTTTCTTTGTCAACTGCGGGCACATACATATATGCACATACATATATTTTCATTATTCACTACAGGTTTTTCACAAAATCTTTCTCACAAAAGCTTCACTGTCTAGCGATCAGAAAAAAAATCTGTGTTCTCACATTACCCATATTAAAGTCAGCTCTGACTACATCACTATTAATGCAAACTTGAATTAATTCTTCTACTTCTTCCAGATTTTTATTTCCTCTCTCTCCTAGCCAATGCAAGAAAGAGTATATGGGGAACAGAACAAACCTAAACAAAAGAAAATTTAGTCTAAAGAGACATGCTTGGTCAAATATTTTTCTGAACACCACCAGAAATTATAAAAAACAAATTTAAAATTGAAGACACAGTCATGCTTTACATAATGCTTATCTACCAGTATTTTTCTACTTCCATTGCTGCTACTGGCTCTCCCATACCTTTGACTCTTTACAAATGTGCTAGATGTTCATGTAGAACATATACTTACAGAAGTATTTTTAGCTCCTGAAAAGCATTTTGCCCTGTGTTGTGGTTTAGCCTGGCAGGCAGCTAAAACAAGCAGACACCCATTCACTCACTCCCACCCCTGCAGTGGGATGGGGNACCCTCCCCCCCCTGGAGTGGGAAGGGGGGGAAGAAAAAAAAAAAAAAAAGGTAAAACATGTGGGTTGAGATAAAAAAAGTTTAATAAGACAGAAAAGGAGGAGAATTATGATAATGATACCACTACTACTAATGATGAAAGAATATACAAAACAAGTGATGCACAGCAGAATTTCTCACCACCCGAAGCTGATGCTCAGCTAGTTCGAGAGCCATGCCACCTCTCAGCCAACTCCCCCAGTTGTATACAGAGCATGACATCATACGGCATGGAATATCCCTTTGGTCAGTTGGAGTCAGCTGTCCTGGTTGTGTCCCCTCCCAGCTCGTTGGGTGCCCCCCCCGCCTTCTTGTTGGCAGGCCAGTATGGGAAGCTGAAAAGTCCTTGACTGCTTGGCAGCAACTAAAATGTTAGTGTGTTATCAACATTATTCCCATCCTAAACACAGCACTATACCAGCTGCTGGTAAGAAAATTTAACTACCCCAGCCAAAACCCTACCCTGTTACCCAAGGTAGATTCCAGAACAAATTTCTCTGAATCTGCCAGTAAAAATTGTGCCGAAGTTCAGACCTGAGCCTCAGTTCACTATCAAAAAAGGCTTGGGGCACAATTCTATGAGGTCTATAGTTGGGAAAGTTAAAAGTCAGATTGCATTTTGAGGCTTGATTTCATTTTGGTTAAAAAAAATACCAAAATCTTTCACTCTTCTGCATGGATCCGTTGCTGAAGAGGGAGAATACAACAGGGAGAAAGACAGCTTCTCGCTGTATTGTAAGGAAGTTTGCTCCCACTCTGGGTGGTTGCCCTAAGATGTCTCAGTAGTCACTATGGTAATTGTGCTATACAGCACAGGCTAGAAAGACCATGCTGTTAATAACAGAAGTATCCCTCCAAACCCTCAAAGCTGTTGAGAAGCATGCTCAGCATCTGTGTTGGCATCGCAAGACCTTTGGTACTATCCAGCTGACATCAATGTAAGCCCTGCTTGTTGACTCTAAGGATCAGGAATTTTATTTCAGACACAAGACAGAATTTTGCTTTCTAAATGGTGTTTTTTCTGTTAGCTTCAAAAGTGGTTTTACATTCTCTTTACCTGTTGCTTTCCTCCTATCTTGTTCTGTAGAATGACTAAAAATGATGGCCTGGTTATAAATAAATAATGTCCCTGAATACAAGGGGAAATGAAATGAAAACTGAAAGATCTTTGGCATTAGATCAAAACCTGTTAGGGACAGTTTCCTTTGGAGTGTAATTATAATTGGCCAACTTTGTGACTTATGGGCAGAGGAAATAAAAGGAATATAAATCAGGGAGGGAAACAGCTCACTTTAAAGTTTGCATCTTGTTTTGAAGTTATATCTGTTTCCATGACACAACCAACCTTGGCTAATAACTTTATAGCAGACGTAGAAATAGGGTTTTTGTCCATAATGTGAAAAAAATAAAGAGAACTGAGCAATGAAGGCCCAAGGAAATACTAAGAATAGCATGGAGCTTTGCCAGTCAGTCATGGATGAGACCAACAACAGTGCTAAGTGTTGTACAGAAAAAGTAAGAATTCCTTCAGAAGATGCAAATTCCCAGAAGTTTTGTAAAGTATCAGACTTTTGTCTGTAAGTACATTATGCTCATGCAAGAAAACCCGTGTGTTTGGTACTGGGTTTGAAGCAAACAGCTTCTTCTTGCAGAATTAGCTTTTCCTGCATTTTGCTTAAAATCAAATTTTATTTTCAAGACTGTTGTGTAAAACAGAAAATTTCTGTGAAATATTAAAGATGTGAATCTTTGTGTATAGGTAATTTTAATGAAAAAAAAAATGCTAGCTAAGAAAGCATATCTAGAGTATGCTCTAGCAAACAATACTTACACATTTTCATCAGACATCGTGATTACAAAAGTAATTGGGTAAGACACAGGTTATACTGTTTCCTGGTCTTACCAACACTCTTTTTAGCAACTGCAATGATTCAAAGGTATGACTTGGAAGAGATTTCCTGTTCAACAAGGTATGATATGTGCTAGAAGAAGGATTCTGTTTCTTCCTATTTAAAAAGCTACCCAAGTTCACTAAAATATAAATGGATACACTTGTATTTTTTCTGCATATTACTCTTGTTTGAATGGATAATGTGAGGGAAGACACAACTGAAAAACAGACATAAGTTTGCTCAGAACCTGGACAGATTTACAAATGTTGGTATGAATGAGGGTTTATTTTAAAGCTTGTAGTACAGCAAGAGGACATAGGGGAGTCTAGAGGCTCAGAGTTTCAGTGTAAGGTTCTGCCCAATTCAATGTGCTGCACAGCCATTGAGGCCCCAGAGCATGTCCAAAGAAGGGCAACGAAGCTGGTGAAGGGTCTGGAGCACAAGTCTTATGAGGAGTGGCTGAGGGAACTGGGGTTTAGTCTGGAGGAAGCTGAGGGGAGACCTTATTGCCCTCTACAACTACCTGAAAGGAAGTTGCGGCGAGCTGGGAGTCGGCCTCTTCTCGCAGATAACTAGTGACAGGACTAGGGGGAACGGCTGCAAGTTGCACCAGGGGAGGTTCAAGTCAGAGATTAGGAGAAATTTTTTCTAGGAAAGAGTGGTCAGGCATTGGAACAGGTTGCCCAGGGAGGTGGTGGAGTCACCGTCCTTGGGGGTGTTTAAAGAAAGGTTGGTACTTAGGGACATGGTTTAGTGGGTAATAGGTGGTGGGGGGATGGTTGGACTAGATGATCCTTGAGGTCTCTTCCAACCTTTATGATTCTGTAGGCTACTGGAAACAACAGCAACATGCTGATAAAGTGAGGCAGTCTTTATGCATTTCTTTTACAGAAAAATACAGGTGAATTACCATTTGCTTTGCTAGCCAGAAGCAGTTCAATTCTACCTCATTTTAACTTTGTCAGCCTCTATATCCTGGTTGTTAAAACACAATTCTTCCCTCCCAGCCTACCTTGTTTATGTTGCTTTAAAAACTGTTCCTCAGAAATCATCTGCCAGGATTTAAATGTTTCTATTATTTGCATGCTTCTGAGAATGCTGCCTATTTGTCTTATCTTTGAAAGATCTGGGGCAAAATGTTAGTAATACTAAATAGAAATGAGAGTGAGTTATCTCACAAGAAGAATGGATTTTTTTTGGAAGGGAAAATAATGTCAAGGAAGCTTGTATTCAAAAAGAAGACAGTTATATCAGTCCTTGCTTGTGTTAAAACTTTTTAATTTTTTACCCTATGTACAGTACTATTATCAATTTGCTAGCTATCCAGCATGAAAACAGGAGCAGTGGATTTCAACACATAGAATTATATAATCCTACTTCAAATTTACATAAACTTTTATAAAATGAGAGAGGAACTACAATGACCTCCAATTGCACAAAATAATTCAGATAAAAAGAGGTTGCTATAGCTCAAATCCCTAATTTTTACCCACTTTGCTAAAAGTGAAGGTGACGATTCTGACACATTTAATTACATTACAGGTAGCTGGCTGCACGCGTTGCTCTACTGTAGAACAGAAAGGCATGGTCCTGATTGAAGGCCAGATGCTGCAATGAACATCTGATTACAGAATTTCCACTAAGTCTGCTGGAGCATGGTTATAAATAGGTCATGCTCAGCAGAAGTCAAGCATGTAATTTTTGCCCCATCAGGCACAAAAAGAAGTATTGGTTCACTTTATGCTCTCTATCTTTGTTTTTGATAACTGACTTGTTAATCCAATACAGGCAGCAAGCAGTTCATGGCATTTTTTCTTCTGCTCTTATTCCTGTCAGTCCTAATAATAGAGGCCTGTGGTTTGTTGTTTCTTTGGATCATTGCTGAAACATGTTTATTCACTGCTGTCTCAAGGTTGATGAACAGATGTATTCTTACATCTTCATTTAGTTTTCAGTGAATCATTTGGATGTTTGTGAGTTCAGTCTCTAACATGCATTCCTTCATGTCATTCGAATTTTCCCTGTGCTGACAGGACTGCAGTGCCAGATTAATTACTGCATATGAGTTTGCTTTGCTGGCAAGTCATCAGTCGAGGAAAGCATGATTGCATAAAAAAAAGTATTGTTACAGTTCTGATAAAGCAAAGTCTGTAGGAGACGTACATCCTTTTATTAGATTAAATGATAGTTAGGAAAAATGGACAAGTTTCCAGGCACAAACATCTGAAGCCAAATAGTTTGTCCCAACTTTATTAGCTGGTTTAATACCATTGTCAAAAATCTTTGTCTCACTGGCATACACACACACAGAGTATTACTTTTTGCCTCACACATTCAGTTCAAATGAGGATTTGTTGATATTTCCAGTTTTTACCTAGGAAATGGGGGGGTGGGAATAGGTAGGAAAAATGATTAGGAGTTAACACTGAATTTCCTTGAAAGTGAACAATAGATTTAGTTGCTTACCAAGATTGTTATAGAGTAGGTATTGGTACACACAACCGGCTGCAAATTTCTTTGTGACATGACTGATCGAGATCCAAACCTTTACACCTCCGGGCTTCATAAATTGGGATCATGACAGATTTTGAGCTTCTCTGTGCTGATTTACATTCTCTCAGGTTACTCTGCTGTTGAGATGTTTACTGCATGAATCTGATGGTATGGCGTGACATCTGAGGAGAAATAAATGGGAAGTGTTGGAAATGTTTAGAAACTAGTCTGCAAAAAGAAAAGACCTGTGAAGAGAGGACAAAATTCAAGGCTGTTTCTGAAGAAGAGGAATGATAGATTGGAGAAATCAAGACAAGACATAAGCACTTGCTAAAGTATTAGAGATAACTAGGAAAGCATGAGATGGACATCTAATTCAGTTATCATAGAATCACAGAATCATAGAATCTTTAAGGTTGGAAAAGACCTCTAAGATCATCAAGTCCAACCATCAACCAACACCACCATGTCTACTAAACCATGTCCTGAAGTGCCACGTCTACATGCTTTTTGAACACCTTGAGGCACAGTGACTTCACCACTTCGCTGGGGAGCCTGTTCTAATGCCTCACCACTCTTTCGGTGAAGAAATTTTTCCAAATACACAACCTTAACCTCCTCTGGAGCAATTTAAGGCTGAGTTATGATAGACATATATGGCCTATTTCACAACCTCTTGCTCTAGAAGTGCTGCAGTCACAGCTAGAAAAAGACAATAGGAAGACTGGTAGGAAGACTGTCTGGTTATTGTACTCAGAATGATTTTCACTGTTGCGAAGAGAAGATCCAGAGGTAGCTGAACTTCATTCTGCAGGCAAATAACAAGGCCAAACTTTGAATAATGAATAATGCAAAAAAAACCCAGAGAGGCATATAGCTCTCTAAAGGCAAAATTAATTGCTGCTTATTACATCTGAATGAAATCACACAAGTAGAGTATTTGGGAACACATCATAAAAATAAGTGCTACAGATGTCCTTTGCAGACATATTCCCACATTTTGTGTCCCTGAGCAGAATCTGGTTCCCCATGTGTAAAAATGTCCCTAAGTCCCCACTTATCAACCACTAGTTGTTATTGTTTCCTTATTACAAATTCACCTTGATGAACTGTTTCAGAGCCCTTCTGGCCTGCAGAAACCTCTGGATGGTATGTTGTATCATTCAAGAAGTAACATAATCTAAAATAGTTTTTTGCTGACTTTCAAGTAAAAATACACCCAATTTCTGAATCTGACTATACAAAATTCAAGAAATTTGGCAGATATGTCCTTACCCTCACAGTCATCAGAGAAGTTGTCGCTGCTGAAGGCTCATTGCTTTTGATAATAGTTTTTCTTGGTGAAATAAATTCTTGTTCAGGTAGGTGACAAGTCAGTGAAGAATTTTTTTTGTATTTGTCATTCTTATGCAGATTGAACAGAGGTCTTGCCAAAGGAAGAAGATACTTAGTACACAAAAGACTGTGATGAGCTGCTGGACCACCCAACTGGTGGTTCCAACCTCAGTCCCACCTGAACGGTATTACAGAACAAAGGGTGCTTTTACAGGATGCTAATGGAAAAAACAACAATGAACAACTTGGCTATTATGATCATAGCATCAGGCCAAATTATAAAATGGAAAAAGTAGTTCAAAGATAACAGCTACTCTGGGCCCTGGGGAAAACAGTCTGGCTCAAGTGCTGCCCGTGCCAGAAGGAATGGGCTCATCCAAGAAAGTAAATGCTTTTTCTAATCAAGGTTGACCTTGGCAGGGCTTATACCATCCCACAATAATGCAGTGGACAGAGCCAAGATTAAAAGCATTTGTAAAGCATGATTTACATGATAAGACAATAGAAAATGCTATTTACTGCTCACCTTTCTAGCCCCATTATTCATTAGAGTAACAGGAACACATGATGGGTTTTGAAGTCCACAGGAGGAAGAAAGGTTTGGACACATTTAATCAAAAAGTAAACTCCCGTCCTACGTTCCATGCACATCAATGTTACTTTCAGATCACTTCTGCAAGGCTCTGAACATACCCTGTGTCGTGGTTCAGCCCCAGCCCCAGCCCAGCCCCACGCAGCCGCTCGCTCACTGCCCCAACAGCAAAACCAGGGGCAGAATGAGGCAACAAAAGGGCAAATGGCTTCGAGTTGAGATAACGGCCATTTAATGGGCCGGCAAAGGGAGAGGGGAAACGACAACAGGGCCGCAGTGGTTACACCGGGATGTACACAAAGGCGATGACAAACCGAGCACTTTACCGATTGAGGACCGACCCACGGGACCAGACACGCAGCCCCCAACCAACCCGTCCCGGAGCAGCCCCGGCCCCCCCCACCCCGGGCGGCCCCTTTTATAGGGGCGTGATGGCACTGGGTATGGAATAGCGGCCGGCCCGGCCCGGCTCACCTGGCCCGGGCCTGAGCATTAACCCCGGCCTGGCCAGAGCCGGGACACCCCAAAAGGTGTTCCTTCCCTCCTTCCCCAAGCACACTGAGACTCCACCTTCCTCCTTTTGCCTCAGACTCTACTATATCATTTTCCATTACTAAGTTTGTCTACTAACGCTACGTGCTGGCAGGCTTTGCAAAGTTCTCCATTTGTTATTCCCACACAGCCTCCTCCTTTCTGTTTATTTCTAACAGACAGAGAGGAGTAAGAAGGAAACAGATGTATCTAACATAGTTTCTATATTTTGGTGTGTTTATTGTTTTATTCATGCATTGTTGCTTCTGTTCTGATCATAAGGAACACAACAGCTATTTTTTCTGTGCACTAGCATCATTGCATGTGCCTCTCGGGCCATTCATTCTGAGCTATCTGATGCTGCTCTTCTTTGGTTGCCCTGTATAATGCTTATTGCAGGTAAAAAATGACAAAATTGTTCCTAAATGCTATGTCTACTGCCACACAGCAATCAGCTCTAGGGAGGGACTACTGCTCCTTCATTTTCTACCCTTCTTTCGTATGTCAGACCTATGCCCTTGGTTTTCACAAGCTCAGGAAGATCAGGCCAGCACCATACTTCACATTGGGAGCTCCAGCCCACAGCCACAGGACCTGCAACAGATACTGCACCAATTCAGTGCCTATGCAGTTCCTCACCATTGTGGTGATGGGCGTGACTGTCATCCAGATGACAAAACAAAACTGATCCCTTTGGCCTTTGCAGATCACTGAAAATCCCAGGGCTTTTGATGAGATCACTTCCAGTGTCAAGGAGACAACAGTAAGTGATCTGTGCCTGATCTGGCCACCATATGAAAGTGATGGCTTTGCACTGATGAACCAGAAATGCTGAGTGCTACACGGCCTAAAAAGTTCAGGCATCCCTGTTCCAGAACCAGTCCAACCTGGATAATTACATTCTAAGGACTTAAATGCTCAACAAATTTAAAATTATTATCTGGGGGTTTTTTCCTACTTCATCCTCTAAGCTTCTGTTTCCTTGCTAGCTTCTATTAAATAAAAGCCTTCATATTTATGTAAGATACAAATTCACAGACATTGTACACATATGCTACTATGTGTGTGTACCTTTTTGATGTGCTGTGAGGTGAAAGGCAATATATTAATGTGAGATTACTACCTATTCTTCAATAAGCAACCAAAGGAAAAAGAGATCAAGACGTAGTGATTTCATATAAAAATACAATGAGAGGTCTCTGTCTTCATGTTTTGTCTACCAAGTTATTTATAACCTGTAATTATTACTGCCCTTTCCACAGTATAACTAGGTTGCACACTGTAGATTATTACAATGATTATTCAGTATTGGTCAAACCTTAAGGTCCTAATTAATTCCTAGTACAAGGGAAATTATTACAGTAAAACCAGACTGTGTTCTCAGCACCTGGCCTCCTGCTTTATTTCACAGTTCTACTGTCATCTTTATCTATTCTCATCTTTATCTAGGTATGAAGGGGGATGGGGGTGAAAGGAGAGTTGTTAGAGATGAGCCTGGGGGAATGGTGCCAGGCTTGGGGGTGAGAGCAACGGCCCAGCTGAAGTGCATCTACACTAATGCACACAGCATGGGCAATAAACAGGAGGAGCTGGAAGCCCTTGTGTGACAGGCAAACTGTGACTTAGTTGCCATCACTGAAACGTGGTGGGACGGCTCCCATGACTGGAGCGCTGCCATAGACGGCTGTAAGCTCTTCAGGAGGGACAGGCAGCATAGGAAGGGTGGTGGGGTGGCTCTGTACATTAGAGAGTGTTTGGAGGTGGTAGAGCTTGGGCCTGAGAATGATGAGATGGAGACTCTGCGGGCAGGGATCAGGGAGAAGGCCAACAGG
>VWZZ01004863.1:454000-475474 GCA_013399095.1 Psophia crepitans | reverse complement strand
AATCAAATCATTCTATGATTCTACTTTCTCACCAGAAAGGAATACAAACATTTTACCTCCCTGCTTGCAACAATTTTCTTATATTAAAATCCCCTTCAATTTTTGACAGCGAGTTTAATTTCTGTCAGGCCGTGCAAGGTAAGGTATCTATGCCAGCTCAGCGCTACACCCTCTTTAGTTACTGTTTCGGAACCTCAAAGGACACAACCTTATTTGTTTCTCCAAAGCAAAACCACCTTGGGTCCATAGCCAAAGAGCTGCTGAGAGATCAGTCACTCAGAAACGAGACATAGCATTTCATCAGCTCAGCATGGCAAACTGTGCATTTCCTGCACCCACAGGCCTGCGAGTTTTGAATCTGCTCTGTGCCTCAAGCACACGCTGAGCTGTCGCAAACCTTCTGTGTAACAGTCAAACAGCTTTTCTTTCTGCTAGATTTTTTTCCTGGCAAACATCTCTGAACTTGTTTCCGTAGCACTGTCTTCCCTTAAAAAGAATGTGCTTGTTACTCCTGCTGTCAAAGGAACTGTACATCTCCTGAGAAGGGCACACTGGTTGTGCCAGTATAGCCTGCATCGGAGCTTCGCTCCAAAGATTTCAGCAAAGATCCCTTTCCACGCTTCGCACATTACAAGAATCCAGACTGGGCATCTTTGGAAAACTGCACTCGAAATCAGTCTTCCTCATAATACAGATCAAACCCTTGTGGACAAATGGGCAGGGAAGGTGAATCTCGTGTTGCAGATACTCAGCTGCCCCGTGCACACCAGCTGTTTGTTCACAGAGGCACACGCCCGCACACAGACTTACGGGTGGCAGCCTGGTCCAAGTGGAAATGTTCTCTGCTGCTACAGATTCCACACATGTCACTTTCCAGTCTTTCATCAGATTTACAGATAACTGTTGATTTGCTTTCTTCTTCTGTGCTTTGCATTTTTTATGTGTACGATTTATATAATTTGTATTGCTTTTATACTGTTTATACTGTACTTTATACTGGTTGTTACAGCGCTCTTGGTCTGTGTGCACTGTGTCACAGCTCAGCAGACTTTGTGGTTACAGCAGTAAAAAGGCTGCAGAGGTATCTGAGATTCACACTAGAGTTGTAAAGGCTGACTCCTGCATGAGCTGCGTTTGAGTTAAACACAAAGAGATTGCCACGTCCCCTATAATCAGAATGACATTGAGAATCTTCCCAAGGCACAAGTTTACCTAAAATAAATCCCCAACTTTGTCCCCTCCAAATTGTACCATCTTGAACTTATCTTGAAAAAGCCCCAAATCTTAAAAGATCCACTCCTGACTGAAGGTGCTTTTTTTGACACCTTGATCTATTTTCAAACCGCTTCCCTTACAGACAAGACTCAGGAGTGGAAAGCAGCGAAGGCTAAGCAGCAGTCCCCCAGCAACGTCCCAGTTTTGCAGCTTCACAAACAGTTCAGGTTCCCTGAGAGCTGAGGGCCTGCTCACTGACCCACTCCCCACCTCCCTGCAAGAGCGGCTCCTTCTCTACAGCTTGCCATCCCCAGTGGCTTCAGGACAGCCCAAGCCCTGTCTTTGCCTGCCGAGCTGGACTGATTCTGTTATCAGACTATACTCAAAAGCAGTGCCCAGAGAAAACCACCTACCATAGTGAGCTCACCAAAAAGCCTTTTTTTTTTGTGGTGGTGTTTGTTTTTTTTTTTTTTGGTTAATCAAGGAGGCCATTTTGTCTATNGGGACCCTGTTCCAGTGCCCAACCACTGTCTCTGTGAAGAACCTTTTCCTGATATCCAACCTAAACCTCCCCTGTCACAGCTTCATGCCATTCCCTTGGGTTCTATTGCTGGTCACCAGAGGGAGGAGATCAGCACCTGCCCCTTTGCTCCCCCTTGTGAGGAAGCTGTCGGCCGCCATGAGGTCTCCCCTCAGTGTCCTCTTCTCCAGGCTGAACAAATCAAGGGACTTCAGCCTCTCCTCATACATCTTCCTCTCTAGACCCTCCACCATCTTTGTTGCCCACCTCTGGACACTCTCCAGTAGTTTTATGTCTTTTTTGTATGGTGGTGCCCAAAACTGCACATGGTACTCGAGGTGAGGCCACAACTGCACAGTGTAGGGTGGGACAATCATGTCCCTACATCAGCTGACAATGCCATGGCTGATGCACCCCAGGATACAGTTGGCCTTCCTGGCAGCCTGGGCACACTGTTGGCTCATGTTCAACTTGCTGTCAACCAGGACCCCCAAGTTTAAAAAAAAGAAATGTAACTTTGGAACAACAGCTCTGTGTTTCTGGATTTATATTAACATGTGAAATAGGGAAAATGTAAAATTATCAGTCAGAGAAACAAAAGGGAATTGAAAAAGCTCATATCCACATGAACATTCAGTTTGAGTGATAGCAGTGTCACAGAGAGCAGACACATAAGCAGGACAATGAAGGGGCTGTAAAGGCACTGGTTCCTTCTGTGTGATGAATCTAAACTGCAGAAAAACAGATGTGTTTCTGTGCCAAAAAAGTGTTGAAGTTTGCAAGTTACCCACAATTGCTCTTGCTTTCCACTGGAGTAAATGAGTCCTCCGTGTCTTGACGTTCGTGCACTGATGTGTAGGTCAAGTGAAGATCTGTGCCCACAGATCACTTGCTCTCTTGTTGGGTGGGAGGCCTCAGGGCTTCTGCAGAGCATAACTGCACTGGCACTCAGACCTGTAAGGGTACAGGAAGAAACTGAAGAGCAGGCACTGCTTACCTAGGTATTTCAGTCAATTAACATGGTTGTAAGGTATGCTGAAGGGAAGAAGTAAGATTGAAATCTCACCTTTCTTGATTAATGCTCTAAAAAAAAATATTATATAAAAGTAGAGTGCATATTTTCCTTCTATAATTTTGATACTGTTTACTTCAATGTTCCTTTATTTCTATCTTCTAAGTTTTCCAGGAGTTTTCCAATTACTCATAAACTGGATTTGATGTTCCTCAATTTTGTCTCATGTGTGCTTCCTTCCTGCAGTTAGACTATGTTGGTTGAAGAGTGAGGAGCTACTGCGATGCTTATTCTCCTTTTATCACTCAATGATCTCCAGCCTTGTCACTGGTCTGTTACGTGCATATTTGGAGTATTTCAGTTGCGACTTGTTTTCTCCTGATGGATAACTTGGATTAAAGTTATGAAAAGATTGGAATAATTATGCTAGAATAACTGTGTTTGAGCTACAGAATTGCCACAATGGTTTGCCTCAAACTGTTTTCAAACTGGATCATGGTAAAACAGATGTGTCACTTATATCCTGGAACAAGAGTATTCACAGATGAATTATTCAGGGACTGCAGTTCTAGAAAAAAAATATTCTTGAGTAGGTATTTCTGAGAAGCTCACATGTAGAAAGGCTTTTCTGCTGATGTTCTCCACAATTCACTCATCCCTCACAACATTCAGTGTAACAGCAATCTGGAAGCAGAGGTGAAAAGAACCGCAAATCTCACTTGATGTGCCATGTGGGTTGTTTTTCCTGCAAGCAGCTTAGATGTTCCTTTACAGCCATTAAAAGTTTATTAAAATGCATGAGACGCATCCATTATAAACCAGAAAAAAAGTCCATTAATATTACATGTCAAATGAGAGTTATAGGTACACATTCCCCCAAAAAACCTCCAAACATGAAAAAAAAGCATGTTTAAATGTAGATATTTAGAAAGCGCAGGATAGTATTTTTATGCTGTGCTGCGTAATTGATTAAACTATTAAAAAATGGATCTACAACGAGACCTTCTGGCTTGAAATCCAGGCAGTTCCAAACAATGCTGGCATAGCCCCCTGACATCGTGGTGCAGCTGACATTTCCTGACCTTGCATACTTTGAAGGCAAATTGTGTGGCATTCATACAGTAGTTCTCAGAAGAATGAAAATAACTCATAAATATTTGAAAGGTAGTGACAATAAGGAAGAAGAATCCTTTAGAATAAACACAAGGGTACAACTAGAGTTAATAGGACGAAGTTAAGGAAAAGGTGAAATGTAGGTGGACTGTCGTGAGACAGTTCCTGTTCCTAAGTTGCTAAGCTGTGTTTGGACACAAAATAATTTCCCAGGAGAGGTGGGGGCAACACTCTTACTGGGATCTTTTCATGCTGGTCTATGCGCAGCTATATTTGCATGTGACACCAATATAGTTTTGACAGACAGCAGATTATTTGTTCAGTACTTGAATGTTTGTCTAGTTTACCCATGGGGTCTTGTTTCAGTTGCATACTGGGAAACTGATATAGCGTGAGTTCCACAGATGTATAGAATATGGATTGAACAAGCATAAACTGATGTCCTAAATCAACATTCTTTGCTGACTGCAGCTTTAAAGATGTTACTGTTTTCTTTGTAGTTGGCTCTAGCTATGTTTTTTTGCTTCTCAGCCCCCTAGGAGACTTCTTACTACAGGATCCTCTCAAAATTAGGTCTTTCTTTTCCAAGGTATGTGCAGTGTTAGTACATCTGTGTAATTCTGGCAGTGCAGCTCAGCAGGCTTTTGCCAAGTAGTAGCTTTCAAGATAACTCCCTATTGGTCTCCTCTGGAAGCAATTGATTAGTAGCTTGACTTTAAACAAAATATTTTTCAAAGTATTTTCTCCTTAAATAAGCTTTCCGTAGTTTGTAACCATTTTCATTCTCCTGTAGGTTATAGGACGTAGGTTTTTTGAGTAAGGTAACTCTCTTTCCATGCTAGGAACTTAGTATGTGCCGATCTCAGCCAGCACAGCCAAAGGTGTCTATGAAACACGCCAGGTGGATAAGCTGCTTTGCTATTAAAGATGAATTGTCATTTGGTTGCATTTACTTCACTCATCTCTTAAAATTGTGACCCTAAAAGATTAAGAAGAAATAAATTGGGCTTTAAAATTTTTTCTCCTTTGTTATGACAACTTCTGAACTTGTACTGCAGAACTTAACCTTTCCTTGCAGAAGGAGCTCAACTTTCTCAGTACCCTCAGTAGTGCAGCACATTATTTTAGGTGGTCTTCTCGAGGTAGAAGCTGTGAATGAAATTCTCTGTATAGACATTAGTCTGCTTCTGCAGAATTTATCCGCAAGGTCAGGAAATGTTAACAACTTTGTCCACTGAAAGAGTGCAAACCTTTAACAGAGCAAGAGAAACCATGATTTTAATCACCAAAAGTCTCCTCTATCTTTCAAAATGCTATGGTTTCTTTTACGTATGTTATTAGCAAGTGGACCCTCGAACAAGAGCAAAATAACTTGATATTACATTTACAGTGAATTGGAAATGTTTGGGACACATCACATCAACTCTGCTTACAAATTAGGTCCCAATCACTCTTTTCATGGTTTTTTTAGATACATTTCAGTATATATCAGCTAGGAAGAAAAGAAGAAATAGCTGATGCACAAAATTCGTGATATTTTTTTCTTGCTGCTATTACGTATGTGAGCGGTGGCATATTGCAGTAACCAATTTATTGAAAAGTGTTTTTTGGTATTGAATCAAGAAGAAAAAAGTCACACTGCTCATAAAGAATTCTATAATTTCTATATTCAAGTTTAAGAAATGCACTGAATAGGCTGTAGCAGATTTATGATGTCCAGCTATCTCTGTGGCGTATTATTATCATTGCAGAGAGGGAATGAACCAAACATGATTGTCTTCTGCAAGAACTATTGAACATTTAGATTTCAAACAATTTTGTTATGATTGTAATGCCTGTATTAATTAAACTAAGAGTTAGACATCTTTTTTATAAAGATTAAAGTCCTTCAGCTGCAACTTTGAAATGCTCAGTTTCAACCTGTCATACCTTAGATGGAAAGGGAACACACAGTTTGGGGCATATAGCCAGGGAATACTCATCATAGAAATTGCCTGCTCTGGAAATCTAGTACAGGTGTATTACACATCTGTCCTCATTCTTTCACAATCGAGATTTGACACACAAGTCAAAAGAGCCTGAAATGGACTTCACATAGTGTTTCAGTGCACATCGACTGGAGCCACCTGTGTGTAGAAATTCCCTTAGTATTAATGTGTGTCTGAATTGTTGAATTACACAAGCAGAAAGCTTGCTTTTTACTTGGATTTAAATCACTGAAACTATTTCTGTCTAGAATAATACATAAACTTTAATGTTATCACAGTTTTCCATGGGCTTTAGTAAAGATTCGTGGCAACTGGTCATCTGCTCCAAATTTATATGCGTTTAATCAGAGTGGCTCTGTACTGATAACTACAAAGAAATTTTTTGTTAACTCTGCCCTTAGTATGTTTCTGTAGATATTGCCAAAATATATCTACTGAAAATATGTGCTTATCTGCTGAGAGTTTTAGAAATTTCCATAACATTTTTTTTATAGTTTTAGACTTGTTTGCCTATTTTTGAATTTCATATTTTCCTGCCCTCTGGCTTGTAAATTACCTGTAAAAACATGTATTAATATATTCTGGTATTTTCCCTCTAGATGAACAGAACTGATTCAAACTTGCTTACTCTAAAAGTCCAGAGTATTTCTAATTAAATTGTAAATCCTGTATTTCATACATTGCTATATTTACATCATAATTTTGAATTCAATCTCAGGCAACATTTATCCTGACCCAAAAAAAAAATAAATCAATTTTAAAATGGGACTATGAATGTTAAATAACATTAAACATTGGGTTGATTATAGCCAAAGGTTAAATTTCTGTGACTGAATGCAAACAGAGTTAGTTTGGCAATGAATAGTTTTGAAAATCTGTGCTACGTAACTAATTTCCAATGACTTTCAATAGGGGTTGGTTTCTTATGTTTTGCACGTATCGTAATTCAGTTAAAGAATGTATATAAATCTGTACTGCAGTATCAGCAATTCACAAGCATTTTGTAGTGAACTTTAGAAATTAGCAAAACACTCATTGAAAGTCTGTGGAATGGATACATTTAGATAGTATAGGCATCTAAGTTTTTAGACGTTGGCATTACTAGGTAGAATAAATCACTAAAATATAGGAAATATCAAGGTAACCTGCAGGCTGATAACCTGTAACATCTTCCTCTTTGGACTGTTTTTATATCGTGGTCTTACTAGCCTTGTAGTTTGGATGGACAAAACAAAATACTTAAGAATCCTTCCAAAACCTGAATTTAAACTTTGCTACAAAATTCTGTTTTCATGATAACTGATATTTTCCTAGTGTCATTAATTGCATGTCATTAATTCTGCCAATTCTGAATGCAAAATAACACTGTTAATAATTCTCAGGCAGTTTTTTTTGATCGTCATGAGAAGGGAAAGTAGGTAGGATGTAAAACATGTGTAGGTTGAAGCAATGTTGTAAAACGGTATATCAAAAACCATACAGAATATATTAGAAATATGGTGATTGAGAGAAAATAGTGATTAGTAATTGTGTTAATAGTGTTAATGAAAATAAATTTTCTGCAAATTAATTATTTTCAAAAATTGATATGTAAAGACTGTTTTTCAATCAAAAGTGCTGTAAAAAAAAGTCAGTTTCCAACCCAGGAAAAATTTGTGTACCTCTTATGTATTGGTGAAAGGGAACAATGAAATAATTGGGAATGCCTCTGGAATATGAACACTCCAGGAATAGCTGGAATGGCCTCTAGGGTTTGCCACAGCAAATGCAACTTAGCAGCATTGTCAGTTATGTGTTGGGAGGGACCTGTCCCTGGGTTTATTTGGGAATGAGGATTAAGTCTTCTGCAGCCCTTTTCTGACACACTCATCTGGTGCTGAGTTGATGTTCGGCCAAATATTTTCCCTAGAATATCTTCAGGGAGGAAGAACTGGAAGTGACAGTGACGATCAGATATTTTAGAGAAAGGGGGCTGGTTTTATTTCAGCCTGTGAAAACTCTGTTTTATCATCGGAAGCTCTCTTCCGTCAGCTGAGTAAAGGCAATTTCTCAGTTTGGATAATTTTTATAGTACAGATGAGATAGTCGTAATAATATGGGTAACGAATCTTTTGCTCTTTTTTATTTTTCATGCATAGTATGGCCTTCTTAATTCCATACATAATGTGATACTGTGAAACTATTTTCCAGTGAAACCATTAGTTTCAAGGCTTTCTTTTAGCCTATTCTGGTTTTGTTTGTTCTAACTCATTAGTAGTCAGCTTCTTACAGGGAGATTTTAATCAGAATAGTACAGGCTCATTCTTTAGTACTCCTCCAGGGGTGGAACAAAGCTGCTTAGGTTAGCTTTTTGGTGCCAAAAGGGGTCAACACTTGCTTTGATAAAAAGCAGCAGCTAGACCAAATATCTTATTATTGCTCCTCATTTCGATGTTCTTTTCTAATGTCATTTGTTCTGTTCCATTTTAGTAGTTACAATTACATCTCAGTCTACCTAGACAGAGCAATACTTTTTGATGGAGTATCAGCTGCACTCTAAATCTTATCTTCAGCCTTGCGGAGTTATGAGAATAGAAGTTGTAAGTCAAGCGCCTCAGCATTCCTCAGCAGTTGCTATCAGAAGATTGTTTTACCCTGGAAGCTGTGTAAAATACCACACCATGTTTATAAAGATCACTTCTAACCCAAAGGAAGTAAGATAGGGAGAAAACTTGCTGTATGAATTATTTGACATGTCTGTTTCAGGGTCCACCAGGCCTGTGCTATCATACAAAGAAAGCAAACCAAAACAATTCCCAAAACAAATCCTGTGCCACAGTATTTATGAATTGTTGAAGTTTGTTCTCTGTAAACAAACAACTTAATGCCAGCAATCTTTTTTTATTTTTTGTCAGGAGCTGTCTTCAAACTTTTGATACCTGCAGTGTTATTTATTGTTCGAAATATTCTCTAAAAATTAGTGCAAACAACAACAACAAGAAGTGCTATTATTCTGTTTGACTATTTCCTATTGATTTTCTTAGGTTACCAGAATGACTGTGTGTTTAGAGTTGATTTTGCTGGTTGTTGACTGAGACTATGTAACAAACAGCAGTATAAGAAATCTCAGCTTCTAGTTGCCAGTCTTGCATTGCTCTCACAGCTCCAGCTACTGCAACTGACAGTTTCCATTAAAAGTTCCACTTTTGTTAAATAATGTAAATTTCTGGCTTTGCAGGTGAAAATATAACCTGATTGCAAGGATGGAAAACTGGTACCAAACTCTTTATCCCTATGCTAATTTTAGATGTTACATTTTGATAAAGCAGAAGGGATTAAGAGGGTTAGAGAGCTCAGATTCACAGTCTTGAACACATAGTTGGCAGTGTTTAATAACAGAGAGTGATAAATGAACAGTCTTCCATATTTCTGTATGTATTTTGCAAGCAAGCTTTTGCAATGGAATATTTTTCCAGAAGAAACTGCTGCTTGGCCAAAACCAAATTTTTAAGTGTGATTGTGTTTACTTGGCAAAATTGGCAATTTGTCTGATTTTCTTGCTTGGTTTGGGTGTATCAGCAAATCATTGATGGCAGGTAGTTCCCTATTATACAAACAGGCTCTAGTCAGGCTGATGACCACACTTTACTGTTCAACTTGGACGTATATAGCATCAGGACAGAGACTGTCTCTGATCAAACCGACGTTATGAGAAGATATTGCTCCATTTGCACTTTGTACATGTGGTGTATGACTTTATGCTTTTGAGAATATGAAAAAATTTTAAGCTGTACCTGTGATGTATAAAGCAATCACTTTAATTTCTTATTTCACCCTCAGTCAGTAACAAAACGTGTATTAAAGAGGAAATAAGCAACATATATCCCAGTTAAAGTGAAGCTTTATGTCCCATATGTTTCTATGGGAATTGACCAGGTACATAAGTTAATCATGGACTGGATCCACTAAGAAGCATATGGAAAAACATACTTTTCTGGCCACTTGGTGACTATTGAAATAGTCTCACTAAATGAACAGCAGGTCTGGGGGCCCCTCTGCACCTCTGAACAGTATGCAGTGCTCCATGTATGGAACTCCAACTATGCAATAGTGATCTTAGAGTCCTGACTGAAAAGTATTTCGCTGAAAATAGGGCAAGAAATCCAGAAAAGGAAAATCAGACTGGAAAGAGAAAGAAAGAAGGGGAACCATGATACAGAATAACTCTGCAGATGTGTCTCAATCTGTGCTTAACACGTTTTTGTAAATTGCAACTCAGATTCATGCATTTTCACTTTTTTTCTTGTGTGTGTCCTCCTTTAAGCTTTGACAGAACTTTTGCAGTTCACTCTTTTCCATTGAGAAAGCAGAAAAATTTAGTAGATCTACTGTTGATATCTTCCTCAAACTATTTGCAGGGTTTTTATGGATCTGTTGTTCTGATTACACTGTCCCTCTGCCTTGTAACTTCACAAAATGCTCTTTTCCCTGTTGAGGATTTTCGTACTGATTTCAACAGCCCCATCTGAAACCCGTTGATGGACCATTGATCTGACAGCTCTCAGGGCATGGAGTTTTATGGTATAGTCGCGCAACTGACTCAAGGAACAAACGACTGACTGTGGCATGTAGTACAAAAAATTAATATGACTTTTCTTCCATTTAAAAGGACCATGGGTCTCTGGAATAATCTCATCATCTTTCCCTAAGAGGTCAGGACATGAATTCATTGTGTACTGGTTTTGATATTTGTTTACGTTGCAGCATATTCATCGAGCTGTCTTAGCATGTTTTAACTTTTCTTGCTATTAAACAGGTTTTCAGGAATGAGTACCTCTTACTGAATTACCTTGTATTTAAAAATAATGTAGCAAAAATGAGGATGCCTGTGTAGTCCTCTACTGCAAAATTACATCATCAGAATCTGATTATCATCTGAGCTGCTGAAGGTCTGAGCCTGGATTTCTTGTAAGTAATGCAGAACTGCCAGTCTCCACCACGCCCTGAAACTGAAAGATGCTGAATTCCTTTTTTTGGGACTGACTTTAACTCAGGAGAGCTGTGGTATGTTCTCACACTGTCATCTAACGAGATAACCAAATTGAAAATAACGTAATGAAAACAAAGTCTTAACTCCCACCCCCAGCCTTTTCCCCCCTACCTAGTTTTTGATCTCCTTGCAACAATTGCGATTTTTTCTTAATATCTGAGACAAAATGCAAAAACAATGAATGTATTTGAGGAGGAAATAGAATGTGTGTCACTGAGTTTCAGTTCTAACAAACTGGATAATGAATTTGCATAATATTTTAAAAGACTATATTTCCATTCGGAAATTTTAAACTAGGAAAATACTATCCTAGGTTAATGAAAAAAATGCTCTCCTGAGTTCTGATACTAGTTTTACACTTAGTTAGATACGGTCATGGTCTGCTCTGATCAGTGAGCTATCTGAAATACATTCCAAAGGTCAGAAAGAAAAATTGCATTGTGGTCTGTCTTCAGCTACTGACAGTGAGATACTATTGCCTGTCCCCTACTGAGTGTGTGTGTGTGTAGGTAGGAAGAGGGAGAGGAGAAAGTTTGGCCAGACTGATATTTTCCTTGTTTTTGTTATGCTTTGCTTTCTCTGCTTTTATAGCAGGCTTATTAATATCCGTGCTCCCAACAGTGCTTTCAGCATCCCCACAGGCAGCTGCCTGCTACTACCTATTTCTGTAGCAGGTCTCCTTTTTCTTCCTTCCTGTCAGTTTGTGAATCTGCACACCTCCAGTGCAGTGGCATATCTACTGTTAATTGAAACCTCATGATTAAGTGTTTTGTTGCATTAGCAGTCAGAAGTCTAACCTCAGCTATTTATGACAGCTCACTTATCAAAAGTGTTACTTGAAACAAATGCGATAAAAACATTACAGAAATGCCTGATTGAAATAATTTTTGTAGGTTATTCACTCTCTTATTATCAAATAAAGTTTTTTCTTGTTTTTAGTACTTTTATCATATAAATGGTTTGATGCCTTAAATATTGAAATGCACTCAAATATTCTATATATACCCAATATAAATTTCAATAGGCATATATACTTGATGTAAAACTGTATGTGCTTAAAGTTAGTAAAATACAAATAGATGAGACAATTTTGTATTTACTGATAATTAATTTCAATTATTATAAGACCAATGCCATTACTATACTAATAGATATTTGACAGGAATAATTTGCTTATCCAGCAGTTGTGGTTTATTCTTTGAAAGTGCTCTTGCATTTCACTTTCACCTTTCAAGCTGACAATAGATTTCCTCACAATGTGCAATTGTCTTTTTTCCTAGCTTTGCTCCGTAACTGTTGTGTAAACCATAACCAACAAATGAGCAGGAGCTTTTCTGATGGTCTGTGCAGAGGATTGGTCTTGCCAGTGCTGAGTGCTCAGAATTCTAATGAATTTTCACACTTCCAGTGGCTGATTGGTGAGTGTTATGTTGATGTTTATGTCATACCATGCTTTACCTGCCCTGGGCGAATGTTCTGAGCCTATATGCTAGAAGCTGTGATGAAATTCTGTTATGTCAAAACTGCTTCATAGAAGGCTACATGTTTTGATGAGAAAGTTTCTGTGAACAAAAAAAGCATAGCTAGTGAGCCATTACAGAATAATTAGTAAGCTGGTACCTACCTGAGAAATGGATGAGAGAATCAAATCCTTATTCTGTCTAAATAAAAGGAAAGACATAAACCTGAATCTCTCCTTGAGGAGACCTTCTTGTCACAGTGAATGCTGAGGGCATCGGAGGTAAGCTAATTCAGCTCTTCTTTCAGCTTACTCCACAAAACAGGCTGGCGTTATAACCTTCTAGTACGCTGTTCTAATCAGAGCGAGCTAAACAGAGTGGAAGAGCTTGAGCAAAGGGGCTTGCATCAGACTCAGCTGGTACCTTCCCTCAGACTGGAAGAGTAGGGTGAGCACACTGCTACCCTGATGACCCTGAGCAAGTTCAGGTGAGACACAGTTTGTATGCTCCCAGTGTGGGCATCTCTGCATCCTGATACCCTGGGCGGTATGGACACATTCCGTTTCTGGCCTTGAATTGACATAAGCGTTTCAGGTGCTTGAAGTTGGATTTTCCACTGTATTATTGCAGCCTTTTCTGGATAATGGACCAAATGGCAGGGATCAGAGGAGAGAAGGAGAGTTCTTGATCAAGATATAGCATGCATACTTGAATGACTTTGTTCTTCTTGCTGTTAAAACACTGCAGGAAGTTTTAAGCCAGTAAGATTGTATGACTGAGCATTGGAAAAGTTCTCAATACAAGACTTGTAGAGCTAATAAATAATTCAGTTAAAGAAAGGAATTTTTTTTTTTTCTCTGGGCAATATTCTCGAACTGGGAGAATGTAGCAGCCAAACTTCCTCTCAGTTCAAGGCTGTTGAGGACTGGTATTTCATTTCTTATGGAATCCGCATAGATAAGAATTTGTTGTCAAATAAAATGCTAAAGTGTCTGCTTTGTCAGTTTTGTCTGTGAAGTTGCTGGAGCAGTAAAGCAAAGCACTTTGGGGATGTACAGAATGTGAATAAAGAATAAAAAAATCTTTAGGGAAGGAGGGAAGGCTGAAGCAGGAAGCAAGAAAAGCCTGATTATTTAGTGTATATAAAGTTTACCACTGTTTCACTAGAATGAGACAAGAACAGATATCTCAAATTAATGTATTTTTAAAGTGTAAATTTACAGTAAGAGGAATTAAATGAATGTATGAAGAAATTAAATGCTCAGCATGTTATATTGGATTGTCTATGTACACTAAAACTGAATTTTGTGAAGGATTTTTTTTGACAAATGTGTTTATACTAACATCCAATGATTCCTAGTTACACTAATTATTTTCTTTACTGTTTAATTAATGCTATTAGCCGAGCATTTGTATTTTTCATTGTGGTTTTATTGACCTTAAGCCAAAATCTCGAGTCCTTACAATCATATATAAAAGGATCTTGGGACATACATGTTGACTATCTAAGCTTTAATTGACGTAATTGAAACAGTAACTCAGCTGAAATTCCTCTTGTTTTCACTAGGAAGAAGTATCCAGTCATTAAAATCAAAGTAAAAAATTCAATAAAAGATACCTAAAGCAAGCCCAGGATGATTTATGTTCACAGCGATGATGAATTATATGTCAAATTAAATTATTTGATTCACATCAGGTATTTTATTTACAGCACAGTTCTCTAAATAAATATTTTTCCTTCAGAAATCAGAGTGGTTTTTCAGCAGTTTTCGTGGAGTTAAACCTGCAGCTATTAAAACCAATGAGAAATCCACTATTAACTTTACTAACAAGTAAGTCAAGGTGAAGAGCGTTTGGAAATCCTTCCAATTTCAGGCTGAAAATCAGTTATACAGAAGTGTATGGATTGTGGCAGATGTAGATGGAATAGTTTAAGATACTAAACTCCATTTCCCTGTTCTCTATTTCTTGCCTGATTCATGAACACTGAGATTCTAATAGGACTGTCAGAGCACTAAATCTTTTTCAGACAGTCTTTAAAAAAACCCCAAACGAATAACTAATGGCAAACTGGAGATAGATTTAAGGGGTTTTTGACCTACTTGGTATTGTCTTTTTGTAGAGATTTAGCTAGTAGCAAAAAGATTAGAATTTACCTTTTCAGGCATCACAAACAATGAAAATCTGAGTATCAAGTCTCTTTTTCAACACTTTGCTTTCCATCCATCTTTCCTACCCTGTGGCTCCCTGCTTTCTTGAATCAATGTTTTTCAAAGTAGTGGCTCCTGTCAGTCACTCCAGTGCTTCTGTATCTGGACATGCTGATATGTAACAGTAGGCAGCTGACATGGAAATGGCCAAAGCAGGAAGGAGGTCTGAGCTGCATTTTAAAAAGTAACTAAAAAGAAAAAAAAAATCAGTAGTTAAGATTCTCTTAAAAGCGAGGCTTGTTTTTGGCTAGCCCTTTTCTGTACTTGCCCCTGAGTCCTATAAATAGTAAGCATTAGAGAAATGTAGTAAGTAAGCATTATGACTGTCAAAATAAAAGGCATTTAGATGAAGAATTTTTAGAGGAGTAGGTGGTATTGCCTTATGTATTTAAATTGATAACACAGTCTTGTCAAATTACCATAAAGAGTTTGTTTACATTTGGCTTATATCCCAGGCAGCGTTGCTGCCTTTCTAGTACAGACCAAGCTTATTGAAAACTTTGCCATGGTCCTTTCATGTTGTAGAAATGCACAATTGAAAACAATATTCGTTACATTTTCAGCAACCGATTGTTTATTTTGTGTTAGGGGAAAAAAAGAGACACCAGCAAAACAAAACTCAACATGATATAAATTCCATTAGAAGTTCAAGGAAATAAGTTCATATTTATTTCTTTATACAAGCAAGTCTTGAAGGAAGATATTTAAGTTATGCTCACTACTTTTCAGGGCCGAGTGTGAGGAAAAAATTAATAAACCCACTAAAATTAGCTAAATTTTGTGTACTGGCTTGATTACAAGTTTAACTCGTTTAATTATCTGCATATTTCCAGTGAACTTAACTTGTTGGCTATTTTCTTGCATGATGAAGCTTATATGATGTCAGGGTTTTTATTAGAGGATTCCCCTATGAATGACAGCATCAGGTAGCAGTGTAAAGGCATACAGCCGATAAAAAGGGAGAATGTGGCCATAGACAATTTACTCTTGTGCCTTTTTCTTAGTCAGTGTGGTAAAGGTGGGAGGTGTTGCAAAAAACACATTTACACTCTTGGGAGAATCGGGGAGAAAACTGAGCGTTAATTTATAAATAACTGAGTCAGCAGCACAAATTGATCAGGATAGGTTTTGTTAAGTAAATTAGACAATGGTGAAAATTAGACTTCATTGCATTCAGCCTTGTACATGAGAATAACTGTCTGAAGCACAGGAAACCAGTTTAGTCTGGGATAGTTGGACTTTTTCTGCTCGGTTATTTTTGCAGTGTAGTCTTTATCTCGTTTTACAGTCCACAGTCTGGAAAATTCTTACAGCTCACAGTTGGGGAACTTGCAAAAGCAGGTAGCTTTTGGGCAGAAATTTTGCTAACTTGAAAAGAGAAGAAGGAAAAGCTTGGAGCAAAGCAAGAACATAAAATTATTACAAATCTTGCACTGCAATTCACAGCAAATTGAAATAAAATTTTACCGTATTTACTGTTGCACAAACATTATGTTGAAGAAATATCAGTGAGATTCTAGATCATGGTAGATATTTATTCTGTGAACAGTGACTAGGTAGTAAACCACATACATGATAAATCATATGCTTAAATAGTTTTTATCAATCCGTTTGATCAATAGAAAATGATTTGTATAAATATATGAATACATGTGAATTGCCCATGCTGGTTTCACTTCTAATTTAAAAACAAAAAACAAACAACCCCCCCAAAAAAGACTAATAAGAGGACAAATAATTTCCTGTAAACAGAGAGATTCTTATTTGCTACATTATTAAATGAAGCTGTGGCCTGTGGAACACTAGGCAGTAACTAGTGCTGATTTCTTCTTTCCCATTGTGATGCTATTTTCTCCCTGATGTAGCATTTTTGAGACATCAGCAATTTGCTTTCAAAGGTTTAAATGGGAGTCAGCTGTTTAACACTTTATAGGAAGAAATGGATCTTATAATAACTGATACATGTCTGAAATGATTTTAAAATGTTAGGAAAAATTATTAATAACTGGAAGCAAATTGCATATTAAAAATTATGTCACATTGTTAGTGTTCATATGTTTCTCCTCCACGCAATGAGAGAGGTGAAAGTACTTGCATAAATACTGCAATGTGGTCTCTGTAGGAGCACCTCGAATATGTTTTCCAAGAAAGAATTGCATTCTTGGAGCAAGGACAATTTTTTTGGAAGAGTATGTGGTACGTCAATCCTGACCAGCACCCACACAACTGCTTGCTCCCTTACCCCACCCCACCCCTGTCCCAGCAGGACAGAGGAGAGACTAGGAAGAGCAAAACTCCAAAAACACATGACTTGAGATAAAGATGGTTTAACAAGTGAAGGAAAGAGGGGGAAAAAACCAACAAGTGATGCAAAGGCAATCGTTCACCATCTCCCACCAACAGAGTGGTGCCCAGCCACTCTCTGAGCAATGGCCACCTTTGAAAACCAACCTGTCCGTCCCCTTCTTCTTCCACTACCCGTTTTACTGCTGAGCATGGCACTGTGTTGTATGGAATATCCCTTTTACCAGTTTGGATCAGCTGTCCCAGCTGTGTCCCCTTGCAAAGATTTGCCTACTTCCAGCCTTCTTGCTACTGATGCAAGGCCTTGAAAACTGCCAGTGGTTCCAGTACAATAAATGATGTCTTTGTGTTTTTCTCCAACTAATACTGTGAGTCCAGAAGCCAGCCACAGCTGATTCTCTGTCTGAAAGCTCATAATATAGAGACCAGCAAGCTGGAGAGTGTGTCAGTTCAGTTTTTTTCTTGTCTGGGCTCCCCCTTATCGCTATTCTCAGAGTCAAGTGGAAAAGAAAGTTTGGGCAGTTGCTTTCATTTCTCATCCATACCTAGACAGAGCTCTTCCTTCCCACTGAAAGGGGGTGTGTGTATTCTGTCTTGTTTTGTGTTCCTCTCACTCCTCTTGCATGATGTGGCAAAGTAAGTGTCAGTCCATAGATTTCAAAGAACAAAAAATGTTTTTTGCATGTTACAACCTCTCATCTTCTCCAGTAATATGCTCCTTTTATTTACAATGAAACATCATCTGCCTAAGGCTTTGAGTCAGGGGAGATGGACTGTCAAAAGCCTTTGACTCTTTTACATTTAGAGCCATGGCATGTGCAAATGTGCCAGGAATTAATGTGTTCCATTTCTGGAGTCCCAAATGGTTTCTTAAAGACTTACCAAACAGTCACAGTCAAAAGGCCTTCAGGCCTGCAAATGAAGAGGGGTTGCATATCCAATTGGAGAGCAGGTTGATGACAGATGGGAGGGACCCATCTGTTGGAGAGTCTTTGAAACTCCTTCAGTTTCACTTTGAAAAGTTTGGCTTAATCAGAAGATTCAGGATTGTTTTGTGGGCTGGAAAGTAGGGTCTGATAAATAAAGTGCATTAAATCTACTTACCGTTTTACTTATACAAGATCCTGACTTCCGTTTTACACATTTAAAAAACTGATTGAATGGAAACTATTAAAATAGATTTTGCTACTAATTAAAAGGTAAGCAGTGCATCATTTTGAAAAAATAACTTGGAAACTTGACAGCAAGTGAACAAAGATGGAAAGCTTTGGAAATTACCCTGTGAATCTTTACTGGATGTACAAAAAGCCTTATTCCAGGAATATCTAAATTGATAGAGCTTCACTAAATTTAGTTACGCCTCTCTTGCACTAGCTACAAATTTGATTTGGTGTTATCTTTCTTACAGTTTACATACTCTAATCCTCTTCTTAATACTCAGCTTCAACAGTCCCATTATCTGTCTTTAACTCGCAGAGGTCAGAAATCAGCCCACCGGAAGAGATCCCCCTGCTTGGAGATGGTTCTCAGCAAGCCTGCCACACAGGACGCATGGAATGTCTCTCCCTGAGGTGAAGGATGGGACCAGCCTTTGGGATGCTCCACCTTGGGAAGGGCTGGGGTCAGGCTTCCCTAGAACTGTTTCCCTCCTGGAGGAAGGATGTGGAAGGGAAAGTTTCTGCTTCTGTGAGTAACAGTGCTGCTGGACCATCCAGCAATGGCAGCAAAATGCAGCCATCTGCATTTCCAGAGCTATGTCATTTGAGGCGTCTGCCTTTCCCTGCCTACACCTTGAAATGGGACAGCCGTCACTTGTAGTGATCCTGAATGGTAACAGATGCCAGTTTTCAGAAGGCACGTAAGGTATAATACTTGTCTGTTTCCTCCCTCCGTCACTTGGTTGCAGTACTTCATAGCTAAAGAATAAATCAGAGTCAGTCAGAATATCTAGAACCTGAATATATTTCATGGAGAAAAATGCTTTCCATTTCTGGCTATGTTAATGAGAAACTTCAGTTTTTCCAGTTTGAAAGTTCAGGGACATACTGTGAGTTTTTCACACATTTTTGAGCATTCAGGTCAGTGGCAGTTATTATTCTGTCCCCCCCAAATGGACTTAAAGGTTTTCTGTCTTCCTTTCTTTTACTTATATAATCTGAACGTCTGTATCGGTTCATCACTACTCAGGAAAACACTTAGGCACATGCTAGAAATTGCTTTCCATAACAGAATTTTCATCTACGGAAACATGAATTCATAATGCAAAAGGTTTGAAAACAACTTTGGGGTATTGATGTGGATGTAACTGAAGGAGATATAGTTTTTTTTGAAGTTAGAATCTTAAAGTCACTAAACCATCAAAAAATCAGTAATATTTTTAATTTAATCTTTTTGCCATTTCTAATGACAGAAAGTACTCTCATGTTTAGGGTATCTTTGGAAAATGTATCTTCTTTGACTGCCAGCACTATTTCAATTGTTTTGTAACAGTCTGATAGTTGCCTACAGGAAAGACAGAGAGGGACTGTTTACAAGGGAATGTAGTGATAGGACAAAGGAGTATGAATTTAAACTAAAAGAGAGTATATTTAGATTAGATGAAATTCTTTACAGTGAGGGTGGTGAGGCACTGGAACAGGTTGCCCGGAGAAGCTGTGGTGGCCCCATCCCTGGAAGTGTTCAAGGCCAGGTGAGATGGGGCTTTGGGCAACCTGGTCTAGTGTAGGGTGTCCCTGCCCATGACAGGGGGGTTGGAACTAGATGATCCTTGAGGTCCCTTCCAACTCAAACCATTCTATGATTCTATGATTGCAAGCGGGAGTCAATGATGCTACTAACTCCTTCATGTTTAGAGGTAATATGACTACAAATTCTTTTATATTTTTTAAAGGTGAGAAAGGTACAAAAGTGATTGCTCTCTGTTATATAGCATTCCTGTGTTTGGTTCTATTTCTGATTGTATTTCATCAGTTAACATAGATTAGGCATGCATTGTGGAAGCATAGAGTATTTCACATCTTTGCAAACCAAGACCTACACAATATATCAAAACGTTTGCGAACTGGAAACTTAGCTTTATTTTGGTAAGAAGTAAAAGCTTGTAGAAGATATTAATTCTAAAAGATCTGCTGCTTCTTTTAGACACATTAGTGCCAACTGATTTCTATCATTATATATTATGGTTCATAATTAATGCTGCCAAAGATGATGAAGTAATTTAAAATATATTAATTATGAACAGCTTCTGTTCTTTAGAGAACTTACTTTATTGCCTATGCATATTGAGATAGGTTTTACCTATAAGTGCAATCCACATTTCCCCAGCACTTTTCATGTAGATTGGACTCTTTTCAGAAAATGTGGAGCAATTTAAGCAACTGCCCAGAAAGCATTTTGCAGTGCTTTAATTCTGAATTTGTTTGCATATGTATGAGAAGCTGGGAATATAAACATTTGCAGTGGTACTGAGAATGGGCCAATGTGAATTTTAAGCCCAGATGTTCTTTCCTCTCACTGTATTCACCCAGATATTTTAGCACATGAAGACTGCTCGGAAATGCCGGCTCTGCCAGAGACAGCGTTGGAATGCTGGTAGTTTGTAAATACTAGCTATTTATGCGTGGCCAGTTTTACATCCATTGCTCACAATGTATATTAATTTGGCACACAAACAATTATCTCTGTTAGATGAAACATTTGCTTTTAGGTCTCTGACTAAAGCGATGTATACATTTGTGCTGTCCTATCAGGAGGTTTCTGAATCCATATGTTATATATATTTTAGAGAGATTGTGTAGAAGTTTGTATGACACTGTCTTATTCCCTGTCATAGTCAGCACATTCATTTGAGAACGTTATCTGTTGAAAAAGTTGTGTGCCTACTGTGGGCTTATTCAAGTGACATAGATTAGATAAAGGTCTAAGCACCAAGAGGGCAGACAAATTGTTTAGTACTTCCTGTGAGTTACAACTGGAATAAATTGGATGACAAAGAGAACTTCAAACTGGTGTGGAGGGGAGAGGACCATCTCAAACTTCAACTCTACACCTATGGACCACAAATTATGCTGAAGCAGGACCACCCAGGCATCTCAGATTGTACTTACTCATCCATTAACTGAAAAACAGTGGATGACTACACACCTCAGCTGTGATGGGAAAGCTTGTTGGAGTCCTTGGACAATTACAGCAAAACGTGACATCTTCTTTCAAGATTATGGTGTCCAGGTGATAGTGTGAAATTCACTCCAGTGGAATTAGTCAGCTAAACATGCAAAATCTCAGGACCTACTTGAAAAGTCAGAGAAGGTTGGAGGCCAGCAATGGCTGGAGTAGACACATTATCTCTGGTGTAAACTCTCAGCTGTCTGGTCAAAAGCAAGGAGGCCAGCAAGCTTGGAGATGATGACCTGAGTGCAGTGATACTGGGAATTTGATGAGATGCCTTCAGCGTGCAGTGGATTAGAAGGTGAACACCACATTTTGGCAGCCAGCTGTGGCATGATCAGCATCATCTTTAAGATAAATGTGTAGGGATGGAAGATGTGCTGGATGATGATGCCTATTTCTGTGACACAGTGACGCATTTTTCCAGTCTGAGTGAAAAAGCCAGAATCCAGAGAG
>VWZZ01004863.1:369326-452469 GCA_013399095.1 Psophia crepitans | reverse complement strand
TTTTTTTTTTTTTTTAAGAGAACTGAATTTGTAACATTCTTTCTCTGATTCACTTTGGCAACTCTTACTGCTTTTACTCTTGTTACTGTGCACATGGAGCACAGAATTTACATAGCTGAAGACTACAGAGCAATCATTTATTGGCAAGCACATTGTGGAGAACTAGAACTAGTGAGTTAGCAGGTAAGGGTTAAGATTACCAGACTAAGCATTATATGCTTGCCAGTCCAATGAGACATCTGACAAGTGCTTGCTACTCAGGCAGTTTTAAGTCAGGTGAGAAGGGATCAACCATCTTTGCTCCTTAGATTGAGCTGATCCTTGATGTTGTTGAGTTGCCATCTTCTGGTTCCTCATTTTTTCAGCATTTTAAACCTTTCAATGTCAGTATTTTTCTTCTTGAGTCCTCATGCTGCTAACTATCCCCATATCCACACTTAGACTTTTTTTTTTTTCTGTGTTTTTACACTTCTTACCTCACACAGCTTTTGGTTCGCTTCCTTTTGGTCATCTCAGCAATTTTCTCAGCAGATAGACCAAAGGTCATGCAACTATACTGTCCCAAACTGGGCTTTGGATCACAGACAGTGGTAGCCCTTGTCTGAGGGTTGCATGTGAATGGTGTCCCCAGATACCTTCATTTTCTGACATGGTTTTTATCTGAAGTTTTTGAGAGAATATTAATGTTAGCACTCATGGATTTAGCTATATCCCACTAAGCTCAGACTGTATATAGAAACAGCCAAGACCAAATTTAGTATCTTGACAGTATGCAAGTCTTTACAGAATTCAGAACAATAAAATAAAATGTCATTATAAAAGACTATGAATAATACTAAGGATTCCCATTGTGTTTTGCAGTTCAGCGATGTATACAAACATTAAATAACTAATCTCTGACTAAAGTATAATTAAAATAAAATTTAAAACATATTCTAGTGCTCAGAAGCCAAAGAGCATTGCCCTACTGGATAAGAATTATATGGAGAAATTTACTTGAGAGAGATCTCCACAGTAAATCAGATATTATTACTTTCATTATCTGTCATTTCCTGGCATATAGAAGATCCTATCACAGATTAGAATTCTACCCCTCTACACACTACACGAGCAAAAGCAAATAATGATCTCCCATCAAAGAATTTACAATCTAAGCATAAAATGAGGGATGATAGGCAACAAAACTGAGATTTGGTGAGATGCATTAGACTATAGCGTAGGTAGTGTCCTGCTACATGAACTGCCTAACTTCAATTTGGCTTTTTTAGACATTAAACAAAAGAGGTTATAAAGAAGGAATACATATTAATTTAGTGAGAGTGTCCTGAAGCTGTCTTTTTTTGTAAGATTTATGAATCTTAAGCAGAGATCCCATGGGAGGCCTGGATTTCTGTTTAACAATAAAACCCAAGAGGCTGAGACTGCTGCCTTTACTGCAAAACTGGCATTCTTTCCATGCTGAAAGAAATGTCAAGTTAATTATCAGCAAAATAAATTAAATTTTGCCGATATTTAGTTGCATTTTTGTAATTTAAAGCTGTGATTCTGCAGACATTTAAACAGGTGTGTACCTTGGCTCATGAAAGCAGTTATCGTCTGACATGATGAAGGGAATCACAAATACCTTGACAGCTTTCCAGTCCGAGAATACACTGCTCTTTAGCAGACTGAATCTACCACTAGTAGGTCTTCAGGAGCATTTTGAAATAGTCTTCCAAGGTGTCTTGTGTTGTTCTCACTGTGTTCTTTCTCTTTAAGACTGAAATTTTAGAAGAAAAGAAAATCCTCCTTAGATAGATGGATAGATAGATAGACAGACAGACAGATAGATAGATAATTGCTATTCAGATGTCTCGGAATTTCTCTGGAAGTCTCCTTGGTTGTTCTGTGACAGCCTTTTGGGCTTCACGTATTCAAGTACCAGAGACAGCTGGTGGAGTATCTTCCACTCTCTTGAGCACCTCACCTGTTACAATAAACACTTAGGCAGTGGTGTGTTACACACTGATTATCTAAGATTTACAGAGATACAGACAACAGGTTTAAGGTTTGGACTTTTATTTGGTCTTGGTGAATCCAAAAACTCTCAGCTAAAATTTTCTTTTTTTTACTGAGAGCTTGAAAAATTTCATGTCTGTCTTTGAATTCCAGCTTTTTTTATGCTCCTATGTATAGGTTGGAATCTATCTATGCATGACGCAGCATGTAGCACTTTACCTGAGAGCAGAGTGGAACCATATGGACAGATAACACCCCTGTCTTCTCTCCTGAAATATGAAGAGGTGTGTGATTAATGATGTCTGGGCTGCAAACCCAAGATGTGTTATGTGTCATGATGTAGGATGGTTTCCACCTAGAAGTCTTGATTATGGAGATGAGTGTATAATTGATGAGAAAGAAGAAAAATCTGGGCATTACTGAAAGAAATTACATGTCTAAGACTGAGTGTCTCTGATTCCATCCTGAGATGCAGAAATGGACTGGGTAATCTCTCAGGATTGCTTTCATCTCTACTTTTTATTATTCTGTTTCTCTAGGAGGAGAAAAGTAGGATGCCAGGATTAGTACCTGTCCGCATGCAATGCTGTTTCTAAATAACACATAACACCAAAATATCTTGTCCACAGCCAGTGGCTTCCTCCATGCAGCTCTTTATCTGAGTTCGTAGGGAGGGATTTGCAAGGGGAAAGAGAAAAGACCAAACAAGGACATAAGCAGAATTAAGACAGAGGCTGAAAAAGGGACTATCATCCAGGTGGCTCTGCAGTGAAGGAAAACCAAACAGTCTGAAGGCAACACAAACATATTAAAAAGCATTTGGTGATACTGCAGACATTTAGCATCCTTATAAATATAATGCATTCTCAAAGATAAGCTATCTTGCAGTTCTTGCTTTAGCAGGGGTTGTACATCCCTGAGGGCACTGACAGCCCTGACTGTTCCTGCCCACCCTCTAGAACCTCCCTGCCCAGGACCCCATTTCACACCCCTGTCCCAGTGACACCGCAATGGTTCCAGATCTCCAGCTCCCCACTGTCCTGCAGACTGACTTCCTGGCCAACCACAGCCCATCCCCATCCCCAGGGAGGTGCCCGACACCTGGAGATGGGGCTGCCTCCCAGCTGTCCTGCTTCTGGCTGGAGTGGTGGGATGGGTTCTGGCTGTGGCTGCCAGGCCTTGCCCTGATGCCCCCAGGGACCCCCTGCAAGAGTACCTTGACAGGGTTATAGAAATCAAAGTCTGGAGTTAATTTGTTACGTGGTGCAAACCCAAGTCTACCTTGCGTCTTGTATACCAAAATTGTGTGACAATTATATACGTTCTGCATAACCGTATTTAATAACAGAGAAACAGGGCTGGAAGGCATCTCAAGAAGTTGTGGAGTCAGTCTTGCTCCAGTGCAAGGCCTGTTTCTAGCCCTGTCCAGCGCAGTTTCAAGTCTGTAAATACTACAGCTATATGTATGTTATTTGTCAGTGCATATTTCACCTTCCTAACCATGGAGGTTTGAAATGTTTGGGTGAGTTTCATCCACTACTTTAAAAATGGTGAGAAATAAAGTAGTATAGATAACCTTGACAAAAGATCTTCCTTGTGTTTGTAGAAGAAGGATCTAATTCAGATTTAAATTAGTAATACAGTTTTCAATGCAATTCAGATGTTATGTAAATGTTTCAATTCTTTACTTCTTCCTATTTTCCAGCAACTCTTTTTAAAAAAAAATCTTTTTTAAGCTCCATTTTTTCTTGGAACATTATGTAAATCCCAAAAACATGTTTACATTCAGGTCTGTGTAGTGTTATTTCCCTCATTGGTTTCTAAATATGTCCAGGGTGACTCAGAAGGCTTGGTTTATTCCATCAGGTTTGACCCAGACATTTAAGGATCAGATTAAAGAAGAAGCTGCTGATGTCTGAACTGAGAATTCTGCTTCTTTGGGACATGGAGAGGGCATTTGGAGAGACTAGAGCAGAGATACTTATCAGAAATTAATGCAGTTCTGCCTTCAAACAACAGAAGCTAAGATTCAGCGATATATGAGGCTTCAGTCTTGTACAACTCACCTCACTCTAGCTTTTACTTCCAAAATGTTTTCTTATTTTAGTCGATCTTCCTTGAATTGTCTGACACTTCCACTCTATTTCTTTTCCTTTCACTTGCTTCCCAAGACACTGCTTGAATTCTGGCCTAACTTAATTTCTTTAGCTGAGTATCTGCAGAATAGGTTAAATATATAAAGAGAAGAGAGATTTTGAAAAGACTTAAAGACACTGAAATTTGGTTTGGTTTGGGTTTTTTCCCCCAATGAACAAACCCTAAAATTTTAAAATTTGTTTCTAGGAAAATCTAGATTTTTAAACATAGGTTAATAAAAATGCGTTTTCTTTACAAAATCAAATGTTGTGTGTTAAAATTTAGACTTCTTATTACGCTATTAGGCAAATTGCAGAGTTTGAACAAAGAACAATTTGAAAATGAAAAGATGGAAATTTTTTTATGCTTGCATCTTGTCAGAGCTTTATTTTCTAGTTTTCTTTTGAAATTAAATTACAACATAATCTAGTTTTATTAAATGCTCTGATTTCAGCTAAGCGGCCTATTTTTCAGAATTTCTCCTCCAGTTCTACTCCCAGTAGCTCGTGTTGAATAGGCATGAAAAGAACAAATTCCTCGGCAGAAGAGGAAATAATGTTGTTAAGCAAAGACTTGTGCTGAATAGCCACTGCTGAATGTACAAAATTAATTTCAGTGTGTAGTTTTTGATATTCACAAGAACTGTGTTGCAGTATAGTTCCTGCAAGAATAATTGTACTGTAACTCCTAAGGGTGAATTTCAAATAAAATAGAAACCTTGGAGAAGATAACAGGCATGCAGGACAAACACTGCCAAACCACTAAACCACAACATGCACTTGTCCTATCAGTTCTGCTCTCTAGATGGTAAAAACATCACACTTTGTCCAAAAAAGATGAAGATACATCATAATAGTAACACACTGCATAGAGGATTTTGAAGAAAATAGGTTTTGCAGTCCTGGCACTGGCTGGTATGTCAGGTTCTATGTTGAAAGGTCTTTGGATTTTGGTGCCACTTAAGTTAGTTGCTGATGTGGAGAACATACTACATGAAATATTTGACATTATGTTACATATAGTGTGATATAAAATGTTCTGTGCTAGTTTGGGTGGTTTTTAATTTTACCTAATGCCACTATTAGTGCTTTGGGACATGGTGAGAGATTTATAGATGTTTGAGTTTCACATGAGTTAAGGTGATAAATAACCTTTAGTGCTCTCTGGAAGACTAAATACTTAATCCCTTCCTAAAATCCCTTTTATACCTTTTGCTTTCAGAGGTAAAATGAAGGGTACAGACTAAGAAACTCACTCAAATCATGCAGCTGAATTAAAAAGTAAAATATTGATGACAATGCCCAACTCTACAACTGATAATAATAGAAGTTAGAAACATGAAATAACACATAGTCTATTATAGTAGCTGTTAGAAAGGTGACTTGGGGGAGGTTGTAAATAGACATGAACTGGATGTGGTTTTAATCCAGTACTTTAAAAGAGTGTTGCAAATTAAGAGAGACATTTACCTTTATTGTAAACAATTGGTAAGGCCCTGTGTAGAATTAATAATACTGCAGAAAATCTTACAATTGTAATGTACTGACTTCTGATTCTCTCCCCCTTCCCGTGGGGGGGACACCTGAGTGAGCGGCTGCGTGGGGCTCAGCTGCCGGCTGGGGTAAAACCGTGACATGTACTTAGTGTGTGAATGCACTCAGATTGAAGCCCATAAATAGCTTTGAATAACAGAGGATTTTGAAGTGAGAATATATTCCTGCTTGCATTCAGTATTGTTGCAATTTATACAAAGAAGCCTGTCCTCTTTTATTTATTAAAAGCACAGTCCTACAGCATACATTTACTAATAAGCCTTGCTGCTTTCAAAATATTTTTCAACAAATGATTAAGTGCTTGGAAATCTACTTTTCTGCAAGAAAAATAATAAATTTGCTAATTTTATGCTGTTAGAAATGGAAGTAATAAGATTTTGTGTGGAACTTAAATACCTCTATGGCTGGTATTTCTTTGTCATTCTGAGATTGGCTTGTGCTTAAAGAGCTCCCATGATACCTTATTGTATCACAGAGAATATCCTGTTCTTTCCTAATGGTAATGCCGCTCGCAGGATTGCTTCCACATTTCACTACAGTCTGCTCTTGGGTGCCTGTGGGATACTCAGGATGACCATCACATTGTGAGTTTGTCCTGCAGAACAGACTCATGTGATAAACAGCATTATACGGATCCTATACAATTCATGGAAATGTCGGAGTGTGTCATATAAATGTTGAATCAAGGCAAAGCGAAAACTTTCTATTACTCTGGTGTTTCGATACCTCTCCTGGCTTTCAAGAGCTGTAAAAATTCATGAATAGATTACTTCATAACAGCTATTCTGAGTTTGACCAAGTCTAGCGCTTATGTTAAATATTTCTCCATGGTTGCACAGCAACTAGCACAGTAAGAACCTTGCTGATGATTGCAGTCTCTGTATCTCACCAAAATATAGATGATAATGGTGATAAGCTGTAGTTGTATGGCGCATATCTGAGAGGGAGAGAAAAAGAGAAGATGCTTGATCTGCATATTGCAAAGCAAACCTGAAAGAGTACGGACTATTAAAAGAGAGGCAACGGCTCAGAATAAAACTCTATCACGGAAATTTGATTTCTGTGTTAACTAAATGAAAACTTTAAGCATGCTGCAGGTAACCTTAAAAAGATTGAAATACACTGTCTCTTTTTATTTATTAATATTTAAAATTATCAGAAATATTTACCATTGAGAAGGAGTTCCTTAGTGTGCTTAGCTCCTTTTAGTATTTTGAACCATTTCAAGCAGCACAGAAGCATATCTGCAGATGTCCAAAGGCAGTTTGGAGTTTCAGTCATGGGACTTTTAATCTAAATATTCTTTGATCATTTTAAAGTCAGGACAGGCAAAGTTGTGGAAATGGCTAGATAAATATTCTTTATTTTCACTAATATTCTATAAAAGGGAACATAGATATTTTTCTTTGTTGTTTTGAAAAAGGGACCTTTTTGAGATCAACGCATTGATACATCATCTCTGTTGTGATGCCCAATGATCCTGATGATCCCTTTCAACTTTATTGCAGCAGTCTGTAGACTGCAAATCAAATCATAAAGCAATCCAATGTAAGTGCATCAAAAATTGAGATAGAAGTTTCTATATAGTTCTTTGAGAATCAGAGCAATTTGCCAGTAGAAATGATCTCAGTATAGAGCTTGGTAGCTTGGAAGAGGATTTTATTGTTCGTAGTAGTTGCAAATAGTGAAGCTTTTGTTTTAATTATGAATAGGACAAAAATCATTAAAAAGTCAGTATTAGCAGAATCAGTGCATTCAGTAGAATAAGACCGATTATCTTTTCCTAGATTGATATTGAGGGTGCACTTATATGGGACAAATCAAAGGTCATCAACGATTAGTCTGTGATGACCAGAATTCAGAAAGGTGGGAGTGGGGGAGGGGCCGAAAGAAGATTATAATTACAGGTAATTAATGTGGTAGGACTGGGGTTACTTAATAAACAGGATCTCAAAATAAGTGGCTGTACAGAAAGGTTCTGCTTTTGTCAATAGGATCCCCAGTACTTATGCCTGCCCTCAAGGCATTTTAAAATGCAATTGAATATATTTTCCTCATAGATGCCTTAGAAGGGGAAAAACTTGGTGGCTGGGAGAACATAATTGGGGATTAAAATGTTAATGAATCTCTCATTTTGCATTGTTAATGCATTTATTGAAAGGTAGTTATTGATTTAATTATACTAACAAAACAAATTACATTAAAAATGCAGTCTAACTCAGTTTTGAACCTTGGAAATGGAAATAGGTTTTTCACCTTCAGAAAAGAAGAAAATCCTATTTCAAAGACAGGAAATCAGTTGGATTACATCTAGAAATTTATTATGGATGCTTTTGAAATGCTATTGGCATTGAAATTGCAGAGTGCTATTATTCTCCAATGTAATTATAATGGGTTTGATTGCATAATCTTGCACATCCTAGTAATAACATTTGCAGAAGCAGATATGGTCTGACTGAAATCCAGGCAGACTTAAATTTTCTGATAACACTGTTAAAGCCCTACAGTAAATTGTAAAGGAAGTACATTCACAGTGCTGCTGCATAATACAGGCACAGTTTGATACAGCCATGGAATGTGAAGATTCAGGGTACATAACTTAAGCAATTATAAGCCTGCATATTATGTGTTATGTAGAGACAGCAGACATCCAGTTATGAATGGATTTTTTTTTATTTTTTTTTTTTTTTAATTTTTCTTCCCAGAGTTTGGGAGACAGTCAGCCTTCTATTAGTAATTTCTGTTCATACAGAAGAGCTAAAGTGCAGCTGTCCATCTTGCGTATATTTTGAGTCCTTAAGCTCATAAGTGACAGTTGAGGAAGCAAAATGTCACTCCTGAACTAGGGACCAGTCCAGGATCTTGTTCCCCAGCTATTCAGTTTCTGTGGCTGTCAGGCAATAAATAAGTGGGCCGTCACTATTTTACGTGAGCATGCTGACAGGCAAACTGGCTGCTGCCACTCAGCAGGATACACTTCTCGGCAGCCAAGGTCCTATATCTTCATGTGGCCATGGAGCCGTGTGTTGTGCAGATCTGTTGCAGGAACCTAGTCCCAAGTGCAGTTTTTCAAATATGGCTGAAATTTGCTGATAGATCCAAAATGTACTGTGCAAGAGAGGGCTAAATCAACAAACTCGCAGCATGACAGTAAAGGCTGTTTCTTAGGAAACTGAATTAGAAATCATTTAGGAAAATGTTAACATTTAGAATTTTTAAAAAACCAATTATATGCAGATGAAAAATGCTTTAGAAACATGTTTCTTTTTTACTGAAGTTAATTCATTCTTCCTCCTTGATTTTCTTTTCCCTTTCACTATTTCTGTAGACTGATGTTATTTTCATTTGAGAAAGCTGAATAAGTTATAAAGATGTACAGGCAAAAAATAAAGTGCAAAAAGAAAGAGAAAATGAAAGTGAAACAAGTATCCCTACACAGTGCTCCTTCTGTTGTGCTTAATAGCAAATGAAGAAAAAATTAAGGAATTCTGAAAATGAGTATGTCAAATATTTTGAAATATCAGGATTTTAAAATGTCTTATTCTGGCCCCAAATTGAAAATGTGAATAATTTTTTTTGGAAAACAGAATTTTAAGGGAAAGATGCTAATAAATATAAAATACATGGTTTTTTAGCAGTAAAACGTCAAACTCATAGCACCACTTGATCACGGGATGGCTATAAACAATCACAGAATCACAGAATGGTAGGTGTTGGAAGGGACCTCTGAAGATCATCTAGTCCAGCCCTCCTGCTAGACCACGTTGCACAGGAATGTGTCCAGGTGGGTTTTGAGTATCTCCAGAGAAGGAGACTCCACACCCTCTCTGGGCAGCCTGTGCCAGTGCTTGATCACCCACAAGTTTTTCCTCATATGGAGATGGACCTTCCTGTATTCCGGTTTGTGCCCGTTGCCCCTTGTCCTGTCACTGGGAACCACCAAAGAGTCTGGCCCCATCCTCTTGACATACACCCTTTAGATATTTGTAAGTGTTGATAAGATTCCCTCTCAGCCTTCTCCAGGCTAAACAGACCCAGCTCTCTCAACCTTTCCTCATAAAAGAGATGCTCCAGCCCCATTATCATCTTGGTAGCCCTCCACTAGAGTCTCTCCAGTAGTTCCTTGTTTTTCTTGAACTGGGGAGCCCAGAACTGGACATAATATTCCAGATGTAGCCTCACTGGAGCAGAGTAGAGGGGAAGGATAACTTCCCCTGACCTGCTGGCCATGCTTTTCTTGATGCACCCCAGGATACCGTTGGTCTTCTTGGCCACAACAAGCTTCTTGTCTCCCAGAACTACAGGTCATTCTCTGCAGAGCTGTTTTCCAGCTTCTATGGGTGCAGTAGCCTCCTTATTTCAGCAACACTACATAAGTGTAATAGCGGGGACTTCTGCATGCTGAGCAGAAAGTACATTCAAAAACTCTAGAAAGGCTCTGACAGAAGACAGTTTTGAACCATGTTTTTCTGTTGACGTCTGCTATTTTTTCACTCCATATTGGCCACAAAAAAGTCAGTTAACTACACTTCTATTCAATAAATACTCTCCTTGAACAGTTTGTTAATACTATTCTTGTTTTGGTGGCAACTGTCATTCTTTCTCTTAGTTTCACATTATGTTGTCTTGTCCAACGCAATCTTTGCGAGTATGTCTATATTTTCATGTTCCCAGTCAGCCCTCTTTGCTTTATCTTGGATTTCCACTTAGACAATGATCTGCTTCACCATTGCCATTGGTACGTCTTTATGCTCTTTGCGAGTACATTGCACAGAATCGTAATTTAGGTTGGAAGGAACCTCTCTAGGTTGCCTAGTCCAACACAGGTCTCATCAAATCACACTTCTCAGGATTCTGTTGTCTAGTTTTGGGTATCTCCAGAGATGGGGATTCCATAAACTCTCTGGGAAACCTAATATTTGTTTCAACTTGTGACCATTGCTCCTTGTCCTACCACCATGCACTTTCAAGGAAAATCTGCCTCCATCTTCTCAGTAGCCTCACCGGTACTGAACAGAGGGGAAGAATCGCTTACCTTGACTGGTGGGCAAGGTAATACAGCTACCTAGGTAATACTCCTGCTAATACAGCCTGGTAGCTTAACACTGATAACATCTCATGCTTTCAGACTACTGATGCTCCTAGAACTTCTATGTCTCTTTGAGAACTTGTGCTATTACTAGAGGCATGTAAAGGTTGAATTAAAGCTTTAGTCAGTTTCTGTCTTTGGCCTATTGTGGTTTGCCTCATTTGTGGCTTCTTATAGAGAAAACAGCAGCTGCTATTGCTAGTACCACACTGACACCTGCAGTTATTGGCTGTGACACAAGAAGCAGGTGTCCAAGCATTACCCAACTTCAGTTTTTGTCCCCTCGAAGAAACAGTTTAAAGAGAAGCCCTTGTGCAGCTCATCGTAATATGCAAACCTGACGCATGTTATGTTGTTGCATTTTGGAGAAATAGCTCAGTACAGAGAAAAAAAAAATCAAACCTACAGTAATCCATGAAGTCCATTTCAGACTCTAATCTTTTTTTTTTTTGAGCAAAAATACTTCCAAAATCATCTTAACAGTACCTCTGGTTGCATGAGATAAGAAATAGTGCTGAGACAATCCTGTTTCTTCCTTTCAACCTACACATCTATACCTGTGAGCGAGAGCTTTGCTTGGCAAGATGAAACGTAATATATCTTGCTTATATTGCATATTTCCTTGAACAGTTTAATGGAATTGGCAAAGACGGAAAGGACTTAAGAGTGGTTTACTACTGTATGTAATATAGTCTGTAAAATGAAAATATATGTTTTAAGGAAACAAATTCAGCCATTTAATTCCCAAAGTTGAAGTTTTTTCAAAGAGGTTAATGGAAGTGAAACTTGCCATTTCAAAAGTGTTGGAGACAGAAGACCTTTGACTACAAAACATTCAAATACTGAAAATGGCAATGCAAACGTCAACATCAGTGGACTTCATTCATTTTTGCTGTGCAAGAACTACTTCTCTTGGATTCTGTTGTCACATTCTTGAGCTTTCCAGTGCCCAAGGCTGAGGACAGCCCAAGTGGTGCAGAGATAGGCTTCAGCTGAGCTGCTGATAAACTAAATGTGTCATTCATTTGCCCATTGTTTACCTGCATGAGCATTAGCCACACAGGTAACAGAGCTTTTCTGATGACCTTTTGTTAATTTAAAGGAAGGGAGACTTATTTAAATGTTTCAATAATCTAGGTGCATATCATCTTGCCTACATACTCTAACATTATTCTTGTCACTATTTTCATAGCTCACCAGCAGGAGATCCTATACCAGTTAACACTGCAATGGTTGAGGCAGAATGTTTTATCTGTAGCTTTCATGAACCTTGCCAGCATATATTCTTTGGTGCTTCTATTTATTTAGCAATGGAAAGCATATAAAATGAATGGAATTTGTAGAAGTTGATATAGCAACCTGTTTAAATTTGCTATGTGCATAAGATGCAATGTGTATTCTTGACTAAGCCTTTGTCTTTCTCGCTTGTCCTACCCCAGGGAGTTTGTGTTCTTCATGAGCATTCAGAAATTATGTTTAATTATATTATTTTTCTAGTAAAGCATACTGAACTGTCACTTTTTCTTTCACACGCTTTTTCTGTTGCTTTATTTTGGTCAGAATTAGAATTATGGGATTATTTCTTGTATCTGTAACCTAATATTGCAGAGAAATAAACTGTTTCCCAAATAATATTACCATCAAAACATCGAGTTAACTTTCAATAGCATTCAGTTCCAAATTTTCCAAGTGTCCTGCAAAGGCACTTTGACTAAATGGGTAGTGAGGAGATTTAGTGTGAAAGGAGAGTTGGATCTGTTTTTCTCAGTCTGTATATTCCTTAGCTTCTGCAAAAAGAAGTGGATGAATCCTCCCAAGTGCAGAGTAGTATAAAGGCCATTATCAGAACACTGTTACCTTCCAAGTCAAGATGTGAGATAGAGTATTGACAGGCCCATAGAACAGGAGATTATGGCTGCGACAACTTAAAACATCCATAGTTCTGGTTTAAACATACTCATGGAGCCTTATAAATATGCCTTGAGCATGAGCTGCTAAGGAAATACTTCTGAACTCTCCCTGAGAATGGCTTCTCCCTTGAGAGATAAGCTGAGTGAAGTAAGGATGATATTTTTGTGATATATATCTCACTGAGAAGTGCTGCTCAATTCAAATAAACCATTGACCATTTCTGCAGTGGTCTTATTTACAGCATAATAAACTGAGACAGCTGTAAATCTAGAGCTGTGATACTGACTTCCCTGTCTAATACACTGCTTTATGTTATTAAAAATAAAAAGCAGCTCTAAAAAGCCTGATGTCCTCAAGCTAACAAAATGTTTGTTTCCAGACTTCACTAACTGTGCAACAACTCTCCCTCAAGCCAACACCCCTCCCTGACAGGGGTGGGGCTTCTAATTAAGCATTTAAGTGTAAACACATGACCTTAACTCCTAGTATAAAACACCACTGTGTGATACTCAAACACAGTAGCAGAGCTGAATTGAGGGTTGGTTGTTTGTTTTTCCCCACAAAATATGATTAGGAATAAGAGTGGATGGAAATTATTTTCCTATGTTAAGAAAACAAGCTGAGAACTCTTGGAAACTACATTTTTCAGGTCTAATATTGTGACATGCAATTAGTTTTATCATAGATGTACAAGGTTTTAAGATTTCTGTTTTGCAGGGTTAGTTTTCTAGCTGAAAATAGTTTATTGGTTAACCCTTGAAGGGAGAGGCCTGAGAAAGTGAAAAATGGACTAGCTGAGCTAGCAGATACTTCTTACTCCTGTGTTCCTTGGAAGTCTTTTAATGGCACATGCAAACTGTTATCTTGTTTTGGTTTTGATATATAAGACTAAAAACAATTGAGAGGTTAACCAGAAGCTATCATCCAGACCAATAGTATATTGTTCACTGAGAAAATCTAGGCACCAGAAGGGACTTGATCAGAATGTTTGTGTAATTAGAAAATAGGAAGTATTGAGTTTCTATGGAAAATACTGTTTCTTATCCTAGGGAAAATAATTTGATCAACTTTTCATCCTGGTAGGTGAAACTATCATTAAGATATGGTGATAAATCAGAGCTTGTAACTCAGCCTGACATACTGAATAACTCAAATTAATTTTGGATAGTAATAATGTTTTGCATGGTTGTGGTTTTTCTGTTTGGTTTTTTTTTTTTTTTTTAATAATATGCAAGGCCTGTGTGTCATGAATTTGTTATTGTTTAAAATATCCAGTAAGCTAATTACTCTCTTGTGACTGAAATGCCTGAGGTTTTGGTGTTCTCCTTTCTACCGCACCCCCCCCAGCTTCTTAGCCGAGGGCACTATTTTAGAGTAATTCTGTGTAGAAAAGCATCTGATGTGGTGGTATTTTTAGGGTGCTTTATTTAAGTGAATAATATAGGTCAGTACTCTAAGTGCTTCCTGTCATTTCTCAGCTGTCAAGGAGAAAATAAATTATCCAACCTGTAGAAAGGATTTGTCGATTCTGAGTCCTGTATGTATTAGCAAGCAAAACTGAAAGGAATTTAAAATATACTAAATAACAAGAAGCATTACATTCTTTTTTCATTAAAATTTCTGAACTACAGAACATGTTTACTACCCAGGTTGTTTTTTGTCTGGACAGTAGCTTGATTAGAATAATAAATACAATGTCTGGCATGCTCTGTGTTCTGTATCAGCATCTGATTCAACAATGCTTAAAACTGACTTTGCTTTGAGGCCTATTTTAGGGATGTCGATGTCAAAAGCACTTTCTTTGCTACAATTCACTGCTGCAAACTGAGTTCCTACAGTGTTATCAGTGAGATGCTAATTGGCTAAAAATATGAGCCTTCTCTTTTTTTCATGATAATTCTCATTAACAACAAGGTAGAGGTATAAAATATGTGGCTAAAATACCACAATTTCTGTTTAATATGAAGACTACATTTTAAAAAAAATATTAAGCATTTTTATTTATACTTTCCTGTGTCAAAGAAGGGAAGGAAATTTCTGCTGAACTTCTTGAGCTCTCTTGATAAGGCCAAACTTGCATGAAAAAAGTACTTTGTGGAAGACAAACAGAATTGCTTCAAGGGAGAAAACTCTTTAAAGTAATGTGCAACGATGTGTAACACTTCCAGACTGCAGATCAAGGAAGTACAGTAACATGCTGGGGAAGAGAGTGTCTCTCTTATCTGAACAGCTGTGAATATATCGGATGCCAGCTTTTCCTTCATGTGGTGGGTGAGTTTTTGCAGCCTTTGGAAAGGTGAGTAGCCAGGTCGACAGGCTGCCCGGGGTGTAGAAATGTCAGTAAACAAACCTCAGTGGCCCTGTGAAGGGATGGCGTGTGAGTGAAGTAAGGTTACTGTGGTTTCAAAGGGTTACACAGGCTAGGAAGGACCCGTGTCTTGCTCCTGAAAAGGAAGCAGGGATATAAACTATTGAATATTGAATGTCAGAGCTATGAATATTAATATGCTATTTAAGATCATTTTTAGAAGAAAGTTGGAGGACAAAACTGCTTCACAAGTCTGCCTAGCAGACTTTCAGAAAGGGGGAGGGGAGGAAGAAAAAGTGTGCAAACCCATTCAAACAAATATTTCTTTGGTTGTTGGAACTTGATCGTATTTCCCTTTTGAGGCTTTCCTTTTTGCTAGTATGCATTACAGTCCCTGAAAGATAGATGCTTTAGGGCACAAGGAATCAACTTCGCCTGTCAAATATGAAAGGCAAAACCTAAACCCTGTACTATAAATCAAATTGGGCACGATGATGGGTTGTTGCAAACATATTTGAATGTATTTGTTCTATATTGCATTTAATAAAAATTGTGTACGAAATTAATTGTGCTTAAAATCATACCATGGTTTGGGTTGGAAGGGACCTCAAAGAGCGTCTAGTTCCAACCCACCCACCATGGTCAGGGACACCTTCCACTAGACCAGGTTGCCCAAAGCCCCATCCAGCTTGGCCTTGAACACTTCCAGGGATGGGGCCTCCACAGCTTCTCTGGGCAACTTGTTCCACTGCCTCACCACCCTCACAGGAAATAATTTCTTCCTTATCTAAATCTACTCTCTTTCAGTTTAAAGCCATTAACTCTTATCCTATCATCTAATATGTATCCAAATGACTTAATAGTACACAGAGAAAAACTGAATAGAATAATGTTTTCAGTATATTTCTCTTTCAAGTGTAACTTTTTAAGAATCTTGCCTAAACAGTTGAGATTACAATCATACTTTTTATCAGACAGCATACTTTCCTTTTTTGGAATACTTTCCCCTACAAGTATTCTTACTCCAAATGACACTTCAAAGTAAAAGTAATTTTCTTATTTTTATTGTAACTTTATTTTATTGCTAAATTGAGTATTTATTTTCCTTGTGTGTAAATATATTATGTTAGAGAGAAGATTTCCATTTAAGTCTTGAGTTTCATAAAGGAAACAAATAGTAATGTGATGTTTTTATGCCAATACTAATCAAATACAACATATTACTGTCATCTTTCTTGCTTGTATCATTTCTGGCATGTACACAAAACCTCCATAATGTTAATTTATGCATGCTAGATATGTATATTTCAGTGCCTGAGAGTATTTCCTACTACTACCCGTGCATACAAATACACACACATGCACAAACACAGAAATGCCCTTTGTTGTTGTTTGGTTTTTTAAGGGTTTAACTTTGGAGGTAAACTTCGCTGACAATTTTTAGTGCTGGATTGTAGCACCATTAGAGCAATCACTTTTTTACTCTTCCTGATAAAGCACTGCTGTTTAACGATCCTTTAGCGAATGCAGAGCTTGTTAATGGGATCGGGCTAAAAGTGTTGTTTATAATGGCTTTAATGGAGATCTCGGATTTACACAGTGCCTGAATAAGCAAGAGAAAGCATCTTACAAAGAAAACCAGAGGGCTGCTAATTCATCTATCAGTTTTAGAGAGGCAATGTAGTCCTAAGTAACTTGAGCAGTCTGTGTAAAGGACTGTGTTACTGCGTGGTAACTGAGAGTCCCGGGAAACACGTGGGCATGCCTGGTTCATGTAGTTGACTGCAGCTCTGAGCCGCTCTTTGCTGAAGCAACTCTGCTCAGTTACCATGCAGTGAAGTGGCTGAGCTGTGTCCAAGCACAGCAAAGGAAAGGGTTGTCACTGCTGCCCTGCATCCTTGACGTGCACCGTCAGTAACTTCTGCCAGGGCCAGGGCGGCAGGAGAGTTCTGTAACTGTAGTTTGAGGCTCTTTTGGCTCATCCTATGACAGGCAAGCTTCAGGGAGCGATTTAGTGAATTGGAATGTGGTCACTTGTAGGTGAGAAAATGAGTGGCAGCGTATGTAGGCTGTGTTCATTATGGTGCTTAAATTGATCTGTGGTCCGTGTGTATATATTTGTCTGTGTATTGCCACCTGTGATTAGAGGACATTTACACCAGAGTTTGGTCTAGCTACCTTCTACCTGCCAAAACCATGACAGTATCCAGTATCACTCCATCACGTGGCAGGGAGCATGGTTTCCCAGTAAGCATTTCTCACAGCCTGCACACACAGGTGAAACAAACCCAAACAAACCGCAAAGCAATACAACTATTTAACCGTGTATTTTCATGAAAAAATTTTGATACACTAATCCTCCTGCATACTGCTTGATCTTACTAAATGAGTTGCTGCTACTGAACGAGTTAAAGTTGATATAATCTATGCACTGGAGCGGAATGCTGTTAGACAGCATAAGTACAAATTAGAGTAAAGGGTAATCTGTATCATCTTGTGGTCTCTTCTTGGCATGTACCCTGACCAATCGATGTGTAATTTACCACACAGACTGGCTGTGTTCATGGATGGAAAATGGAAACAATGATGTACAAGCTTAAGTAACTTTGGGTTAGTCATGTGCTGTGGCAAATAACATCAAGGGAATAACAAATGTGTTGCACACATGAACTTTCCAACATGATCGAGACTTCCTCACACCCATAAATGACCTTTTGCATCTATTGTAGATGCATATGAAACAAGTGACTTGATGAAAAGACTTCATTTCACTTTTTAAACAGGAAAGGGGCAATAATCAGCAACCAAAAGGTATTTATTGCTAGTGGGTGTTTTTTCCATTTAGAAGATGTGCAGATTGTTTTGATTTTTCTTGCTTAAATCAGTTGTCAAAAAGCGTATATTAAAATGGCAGTTACCTTCTCAAACAAAATCCTTAACTGTATAGCTATTTTTAAATTTCTCGCAGATTTTTGTCTGATTCATTAGCAACTACACTGTAGCATTCACCCTGTATCTGGAATGTGGACCAGTTTCTCCTGTGCTATCGCTTTCTTCTTCAGCCAGACACTAGGAAACATGCAGAAATCAATCTGCATTTTGTCCTCTGCTTTCTGAGACTGCCAATCAATGCCATGTCCATGACCCTATTGATAGTAGCGCAGCTCCTCCAGAATTTAGATCCTTGTTTCGTTCACAGATTCTGCTATTCATAGTCATAGGGGAGGCTGTTACATGAGAAGTTAAGTCTCATGCACTCTGTGCTGCTCATGTAAGGATTAGGTCCATAAATAGCAGAACTGTTCTTTCTCTTCATTTCAATATCTATACTACAGAGACTGTGACATGTTCCTTGTTAAAAAGAAAAATAAATCTAAGAAATGGTGATGCAGTGAAACCGTCATTATGATCAAAGAACAGAAAGGATATTGGACTTCTAATATATACTTTTTATTTTAAATACTTCATGATTTATGGACAGTTGTTACAACCTTTACTATACAGAGTGTTATCGGAAATTCATAGGGAGCAGAAGGAAAAATGTGCCGAATTAGAATACAGCCTTAATGTTTATCCAACCCTTTACCTACCTTTCTGTAGATTTAAAGTGAGATAATTAGCTTTTTGATTTGAAATTAGTTATGAATGTTACTCTTAAGCAATTCTACTATTGTAGAGCACAGACTTATCAACATCTTTCCCCATCATGTTAAATACTGATTAATTTTATGAAAGCTGCTACTTGATCTATCTTGCAGCAATGTTGAAAACTATTGCTCAGAGGGAGCGTGATCATCTTTGCATGCTGTGGTGCATCATTTAGGAGGTTCTTCACTGATTTTCATTGCCTTTAGAAAGACAATGCATTTTTAGACTAATAAGATACACTGGAAGTTTTATAAAATGAATGGAGAGAACTCCAATTGTTCCTAGTGCTAAACCTAACACAGACCTTATTTGGGACTAAGTTTGGCTGAGTGTGTGGTGGCAAAAATGTCCCGAAGTATGTGTAAATCTCATTTTAATGCTTTTTGTAGAGGAAAATGGTCAGTTAATGGTTTGGGAATAGGAGGAGAATGAGGGTAAAGGTCTCCAGGGTTAGCATGCTAGCTGATCCTACCAACTGATGGCAAGGATGCTGAAGTTCACAGGTGGTGCAAAACAAATCTGTGAAACCTGATTTGTAAATGTCTATGTTCACACATTAAATCCTCAAAGATGTGACGTCTTTGCCTCTCCTTGCAGGAAAAAAAAAACCCAGAACAGTATGTGGCAGAGATGGAAGAAAGGCTTTTTAATTTTGTTTTTGAGTGTTAGGGTTTTTACTGGAATGTGAGACAGGATGGGAGTGGATGGAAACACTTAAGTCAGGCTGGTGAGATGCCTGGTGGCACTTACGTTGATCAATGCCTTCACAAATGATTAAAACTCTCTCTTTCTTTGCAGGCATTCAGCTTCAACTTAAATAGGCTAGTGGGAAGAGGTGCTACCGTCAGGCTTGAAGTACTTACGGGAACAGACAGATGATGGTCAGATGTAATTGCACAATAACTCTGAGGGGAAAACATGGGTTTGTCTTCTCCCCGCAGTAGCTCAAGATTTTGGGACTTGCAGTATCTGGAATAACAGGGACATAGCCCCAGACTGAAGTAACAAATTCAGTATAAAGGCTGGGATCCAGCTATGGAAAGGAAGATTAGGTTATTCAGAAAATGTGTAGTGAACAAGCTCAGCATCATATTCTTAGCACTGTGAGATCATGCATTAACACAGGTTTATGAACTTAGCTGCCAACTCAACACAGCACCAAACCTCTATTTCTGAACATTAGGGAAAAAAAAAAAAGGTGGAGTAAGAGGTATCTGAAATGCTCTCTCCTCATATGTTTCTTTTATTAGGTGAAGATGATGATGTTTTAAACTATGCATATATATGAATCCTTTATGACGTTTTTGCTCCAAGCATTGGGATCAGCTGAGAAGATGAACTGAACCTAGATCTGAGGCTCTTCTGGGGAAACAAGTACCTCCCTTTCATTCTCTCCTTTACTATTCTAATATCCATCTACTGTTCATTGTTTCTGCACTTGGGTTTGACTCTTGTATTAATAGCTATTATTTTAGCATGCATCTGAAATTTCCACCAGTTCCACATATCAGAGAAGGAGCACAATAGCTTGAAAAATTCAGCTGTGACTGAAAGAATGTCATGACAAAGACCAGACCTGAAATAATTTATTTTCAGAACAGCGTGGCCTATTGAGTATAGCCTTGAGTGTGACCCGTGTCTTCAGGCTATAAATTCCTTTTGTGTGTTAGTTACTCATCTGAATGATACTGATGCTAGTATTTCATAAAATGCTTCGAGTTGTGCTGGTAAGAAGTGCTATTTCAAAGCAAGGTTTCATTATTATTCTCTGTTATGCTGCATAATTTTCAAAGAGTTGCTGCAAACAAAGGAGTTATTAAGGCATCTTGAGAAATTATGTAAATATCTATTATTATTTTAGTCCTCCATAGTGGACTAGACTTCCACTACATTAATAAAGTGAATTCTAGCCATGGTTACTTCATTTTAAAATGAGACTTGCTTCATTCTGGGAATCTTATTTCCTTAACTCAGATGTTTTTGAGTTAGTATTGTGATTTAAAAGATTCTGGACAGCAAACAAGCCCCATTTATTATTGCCTATTTATTACTGGAGAGGAAACACGGGAGGGATATTTTTAAAGCTTTTTGGAAGGTTAGGCGTTGTCAAACCAAGCAGTTTTGTTACAAAACTGGCAAGATAGGATCTCTAATGTTTTCTTTTCTGAAACAGTCAGCATTAGGAACAGAAAACCATCCATTTTGTTGAAGAGATTTCCAGAAGTGCACAGTTCACTGAACCCGTGACACTGAAGATCACCCTCAGTGATCAGTGGCCTTTCTGTTAATGTCTCAAGGAAACTTTCAGGGGTTATGAGAGCTGGCTATTTCTGTTTACACTTAGAAGGTCCTCTTGGGCTAAACTGTAGACTTACAGCCTGGGAAGCCAAAAAGCCAGAATGACTCAGGAGGGGAAGCATACTTATCTTTTTGACCTGCTGGGTTGGTGAAAACCTGTGGCATGTTTGCATAGGCAACACCTATGAATTGTGTGAGTCCAGGTTTCCCTTTAGCATTATCTTCTGGGGGAAAAAAAAAAAAAAAAAAAAAAAAAGGTTTAAATCCAGAAAAGCAGAAGAAGAGTTTGGATCTTGGCATCCCACATACTTAATGAAAAATTTTGTACTTGGTATACAGAATAAGAGTATTAGGAGAGTAGGATATGTCCCAATTCCTCCACATTTTTAACAAAAGTAATGCTATGTATTAGGAGAGTAGGATATGTCCCAATTCCTCCACATTTTTAACAAAAGTAATGCTATGTACTTGATATAGAGACATAAAAGTGTTCCTGGGTGTGAGTCCTGGGAAGAAATGTATCTGGAGATGAAAGAATTATTCCTGCAAACGTGCGTGTGTGTTTGCTTATTGTTTATTGTTTTGGGTGGTTTTTTTGGTGTGGGCTTTTTTTTTTTGAGGGCTATGAATCTCATCAGTAGTGGTGGTCACTTAAGCAGTAAGCCATTCATCATGCTGCTCTGTGACTAGACTTTTCTATGCAGTGAGAAGATCATGTTCTTTACTTAGGCTTATGAATTTCAATGAACAGTCGAGAATCTAAAAGTTAGGCATTGTATTGGTCTGAGCCAGTAACTAAGCTGGCCTCTGAGTGCCTTTGGTCATAGAACTGGTGTTTGGCTTATTCAGGGAAGCAGAACAATGAGGAAATAAGGAAGCATACAAAAGACATGGACCTCCTCAAGTGGGTCAGAAGAGGGCCACAAAGATCATCAGGGGCTGGAGCACCTCCCATATGAGGACAGGGTGAGAGAGTAGGGCTCTGGGAAGACCTAATTGCAGCCTTCCAGTACCTAAAGGGGACCCACAAGAGAGCTGGAGAGGGACCATTTACAAGGGCACATAGTGATAGGATGAGGGGTAATGGTTTTAAATGGAAAGAGGGTAGATTTAGATCAGACTTTGGGAAGAAATTCTTTCCTGTGAGGGTGGTGAGGCACTGGACCAGGTTGCCCAGAGAAATTGTGGAGGCCCCATCCCTGGAAGTGTTCAAGGCCAGATTGGATGGGGCTTTGGGAAACCTGGTCTAGTGGAGGGTGTCCCTGCCCATGGCAGGTTGATTTTTAAGGTCTCTTCCAACCCAAACTCTTCTATGAGTCTATGATAATAAATTGGAAACTAAAAGTGGAAGCTCCTGAACCGTGCCTTTGTTTGCATTGGTAAAGTCAAAGATACAGCAATTAAGGTTGCAGTGAAGGCAAAGTGACCCATGGACTCGAAATGACGTGCTAGAAGAGGACAGTGTCAAATCTTGAGGGATGAGATCAGGCTCAGCATAATGCTGAGAGTTATAATGAAACAATTGCTTGCTTTTTTTTATTTTTGTTTTGTTTTCTGTCTTCCCCATAAAGGAAAATTAAACTTACAGATAATAATGCCTTGAAATACATGAAGAATTATTTCCTTTGAAAACGAAAGCTTTTATCTTACAGCATTCTGTCCTCTCTCCTGGCCTTTTTTAAGACTTTAAATGCTGTCTTTTGGGCTATACCATGCTGTATTACAAGTAAGCATGCAATGCTTGTTATGTACAAGCATTGTACATGATGTACAAGCATTGTACTCTTGAACAATTTGTTCTCACCAAACTTTGTTGTTTTTGCACTTGACTTTAACACATCTATCTCATTGAATTTACATTAATTTTGTTTAATTGCACTTGGGGGGCTAGTAAAGCCAAGCAATAATTAATAAACTTGATTCATTAGAGGAAGGTTCAGAATTACAAAAAAAGAAGGAAGAAAAACAAGTGGAAGACATCTCATTTCACAGTCAGTGGTCTATTAAACTTTGCAGTGCAAGCAGAAGTGTTCCCAAAATAATAACTCTGCTCATGTCATTGCACAGTATGTCTTCTACTCACACCAGCTTTAGATTACTTTGATATTTGCCCAACAAGACTTCCAATTTCTCTTCAATGATATCTGAATAATTTAAAGCTTCTTTTTTTTTTCTTTCAGAGAGTGTGAACTTAGAAATGTGTTGGCAGTGTGACCCTGACCATTAACTTATAAATAATGTGAGTGGCTCTGTACTTTGAGAGAGATGATTTGTTCTGTAAAGATATTTGCACAAATGTGTTCACTATTTAATCCTCATCCACACAAAAACTAATCATACTAGAAACAGCTTATGAAAGATAAACTAATAAATCTTTGCAAGAACTATGGACAGCTACAATATTTGTTTTGAAAAAGTAGTGAATAAAGGATATGTATTAGTGAGCAAAATATTGATTGATAAACCTGTCATTTCTAAGGGCTGAAAAAGGTATGGCTCTTAGACTTATTGATGCAGAGATGATAGTCATTTTTATTTTAGTAACAAATCATAATACGACAGATACAAAGGAATTGGGTGATAAATCATTAGATGGGAGGATTCAGGTAATAACTCTGAAAAAATAGTCCATTTATAGAATAACATTTACATTTATGTTTTAAACAGAGATGTGTCTGAAGCTGGACATTCATGTCTGAAAGGTATTTCCATTCTAAATTAGTAGGGGAAAGAATTTCAGGGTCTTAAGCTACAGCCTATTTCAGTGACCTAATTGAGAGGAAAGAGTGGGACACTTATGTGACATTTCTACTCTGGGAAAATTGATTTTATGTTCTGGTTCCTTAAATTAATTATTCAAAATGCTGAAACAACTAAAATTGGTTTATCTGTTCATTGAACAGAATTGGCATGACCTACATTGTGTAAAGCCATGCCATTTGGGTAATGTGGTTTGTGACCTTGTCTTGCCTGCCCTTCTTTCCTTTTTTTTGCCTTATTTAGAGGTTACACTCCAGTGCAGATGCTATCCTCTGTTCTCATCAATAGCTTTTGTTTTCACTGTTCTTGAAAGGCAGCTAAATCCACCATCCAGATGAAACACTCGTGTATATTAAAATCCTCCAAAAGCCATTTCAGGTTTGGTTGGAAGGTGCATTCTCACGTATCTTTTGGGTTAGTACATTGTGAAATCTTCCAGGGTAGGCATGTTGGCAGTCTCCAGGCTGTACATGAGAAACAGACTTGTGTGGGCTCACACAGAAGATAAGGAACTTCAGAACTAAATTAGTAAAAAATTGAGTGTTTGGTCACTTTGGAAGTCACTGTTACAAAATGATGCAAGCCTAACTGTACTGCTTACTATAGGAGGACCTTGTGGTACTAATGTATTATGAATAGCGAATAATGTATTGAGGTAGTGTTATCTTGTAGGTATTATCTCAAGTGATGCTTGCTTTTAAACCAGTTGTAATTATTTAGATTCCTCTGCCAAAAGCCAAAAAAGTTTCATAGAAGTAAGAGTTGGGAGCAAGATCTCATTGGTTCTTGGCTGGTAGTGAAGCTTGATAGCTCTTTGTTGCGGATTTTTTGAGAAACTGTGATGAAACTTTCATTCTTCAAAATATGAAATATGAGGATGGAAAAAGAATCAGTCTAAGAAATTTCTGTGATATCTAATTAGATCAAATTTCTTGAAGGATCCAAATATTTACTCTTATGGTTCAACACAGTTATAAAAGTCTCTTCTGCTCAGTAGCAGCAGATCATATGTGTCTTCAAACAATCCATAAACTGAATAATGAATACACAATTTTTTTAAACCAACTTTTAAATTGCTTTGTTCTGGGTGTAATTCATAGTATATCAGGTGTAATTCCTAGTATATCAGAGAACTAACGCAATATTTCACTGTCGTATAACAACCTGTGAATTACATTCAGTATTTGGACAGCTCAAGACATGTTGGGATAGTGGACGTAAGAATAGCAAGTGACAGTAACAGCTTGAGGTCCTCTGTCTTTAGAGGATGCCGAAATAAAGAAAAAGGGGTTTTTCTACATACCCTGGATCATTTACCTTGTCTGCTGGCCTTGAACGATGAATGAGAAATGAGTTTTCATCATTAAGGCTTACATTTCACCTTTGAACATTTATACACAACTGATACTCTTGGGATGCTCAACTGTAATTCCTGCTGAGACGTCATGGTCCTTCTTCCCTGCAGCAAGGAGAGAGAACTTGAATTCAAAGCACTGAATGTGGTTGTGTCTGTGTGTTAAACAGATATAATATGAAGTTCACTGCGTACGCTCATCTAGCTTGTATTCTCTCAATTGAAACTAAAATTTAATGAGATCAATGCTCTTTGCATACTGTCAGATACAGTCTTAAGCTGCTTCACTCTGAGTGTGTTTCACAAACCACCGATGGAGACAATTGGCCTCCTGTTACAGAAGATGGGGAGCAGCCCCATGTTTGTTTTTTCAGAAAACAAGCATATGAATAACTCTGACATTTTCACATGAACCCTGGTTCAAGGTGATACTTGAATTATTGGAGAAGCTGGAATTAATGAACAGCCCCTTGTGAGACCTCTCTGAAACTTTTGTGCTCATCTGAACTGGTAACTGCTTAAGGCAAAGAGGAGCAAGATTTCCTCTGAGCACTCATGCTTATTTATTCCTAAGATTGCTGGTCAACATCTGGTAGCTTGCTCAGACAGTTTGTGACTTGTATGCATGTTGAAAAGAGAAGGGTGAGGAGACTGCTGTATGCCCCTCAGTCTCTGCTGTGAGATTCACCTTTCCTCAGTGTATGCTTTCATATTACTAGACACCCTGTCAGTTACTAAAAGGCCATGACAGCACTGTAGGTCAATCTCTTTATCGTATAAATGTGAAATGGAAATTGCAGGGGAAATTATGTGAATCATTATACCCGCTTATTTTCTGAGACCTGATCTTGGTCTGAGGAACTGAGAACCCCCTCAGATGTGCTCAGCAGTATGCAGGCAGCATTTATATCTGATGTATTAATGGAGCAGGAAGGTGTCATGTTATTTGCAAGTAATAACACATGCTTTTGTTCCCTTGGCAGCACTGAGGTGTCTAGTGCCATCTGAGATGCTCTGTGACATCCAGATGTAGCTGGCAGATACAATGTAGGACCTGTAGGAGAGCTGTTGACTTCAGAAGTTGATAGGGGAGGTTGACTATGGTATCTTGGAGGATCTCAGATGGCACTCCATGCCTATGTATAGCAACTGACTTGAGGCTTAATTGTTTTGTGTATCACAGGGTTTCTGAGGTTTATGAAGTGTAAGGCAAGGCCTGTGGTGGCCAGACATAATATCAAATAAGTATCTAAACCCATTGTGATCCTGCAAAGAATCTGTGTTGTGCTCATAGGAATGCTTTAATTAATTAAATTAGTATTCTCTACACAGAAGAGGATTTGAGTACATTTACTTAATTAGTCATGTACCTTTCCTTTGTCTGTACTAATTGTGAAATAAAGATATTATGTATTAAGAATCTGAATCTGTTATGTTGGCCCCTGACCTGGGTTTCTGTTATTCAGATAAAATCAGGTTTATATTGAATTTTACATTTATCTTGTATCTACACTCACAGATTTCTTTAATAGAAAATGTTGCTGTTAATTATAACAATATCTATCTCAATCTCATAGTTTTCTTTACAAGCCAATTGATATTTTAATTTTGATTTAGATATTGGGTACGTCTAAGTGTTCTAGATTAATTTATTAAGGTAATAAATGGAACATGTTTTCACTTTGTAGTTTTTTGTGTTTGGAATTTGCAAACAGGCATAGCTTCCCAATCTGAGCAAGTTAGCCTTTGATTCTTAAATGGTTCTCTTTTTTTTAATATAGAATTCTTGTTTTCTCTAATTCTCATTATAATCTCATCAACTGACATTTATTAAAAGTACTGTGGCAAATCTCCAAAACACTGAAGATTTCCAGTTGGTAATAAAGGATGAGAATTTAAAAATGAGTGACCTGATTTACTTGCAGGACAAAAACCAATTTCATGGTGATACTGGCTTTTAATCAGAGCAATATGCTGAGAGTAATTCGGTTTGGGGTTTGGATTAAAAGCAATAGTAAAACCTTGAGCAGACACTAAATAGTGTTTAGTGTTCTCAAAAGTTTTAGTTAACCTACAAACTCACTCAGCATCTCTAAAGAGGACTGTGCAACATCTTAATTTTTATATACAGAAGTAACATTCCTTTTTTATTTTATTACTGTAGGTACAGTGACCACTGTAATGGCTAGCAAAGTCAGCTTTTTCATGTCATTTGATTAATGATGTAAAAAGTTACAATTATTTCATACCTGTTTTCATGCCGCTTAAATATGAACTGACACAAACAAGCTTAATGTATTTTTTTTTGAGATGAAAACAGAGACTAGCATTAATTTATATTTGACAACTAAATGAGCAAAATTATTAAAGACTGCATTTTTTTCTTAATTTTTCACTCATCATTACTTCTTTGGGCTGACATAGAAAGACTGACTGACATTGGCAGCTGTATTTGTGAGATTATAAACATTTTATATGGTTTAGAAATTTAGAATTTATTTCAATTTCCAAAAAACTGTCCATTGCCAAAACTGCAGAGATGTTGTTTTGCTTTTGTGTCACAATATTGGGAATATAACTAGATACGCAGAAGAAATACATTTTTATAAGTAAGGCTGAGTGACTGTAGTGTTTCATTTATTTGAATAAATTCATTACCTGTTATGAGATGTATATTTAACGAGCATTTCATACATGGAAGCTAGAGCTTTCACAAGAGAATGAATACATTTTCAGAAGATATTTCTGTGAGGATTCCAGCACACTAAGACTGAGTGTCGCTGAATAGCACTGATTTAGTTTTCAAAATATCAGAAAATTATTTGCATTATCGTAACAGCAAATGATATATGTGTTGCCTTCCAAATTTCAGCAAAGATTGACGTTTAGAAGAACTTTAAATATATGCAACAAGGGCATGTGGAACTAAGATGCTAAAACCAGCCACAACGTGGAAACTACTTTAAGATGTGTTTTAGCTTTGTTAATGTTGTGAAAAGGCTATCATGAAAGGGTATTATGAAGTCTTAAAAGGAGTAGTAGTAGATAATACTTAAATGTAGGGTTAGCATTGCTGTCTTTATTATTAACTTTCAAAAGTTTCTCCTTAAGTGGGAATATATCTCCATCAAAAAGCCTCAGGAAGAACTGTTGTTCTTCCCAATTCTCTCATAACCTATTGCTCACACGTGTCTGAGAGCAGTAGGACAGCACTAGCAAAACCTCAGTTCTTCGCTTGGTTCCTGGTAGGTGAATACTAATTGTGCTCAGGAAAAATGTTGGTCTTCTCAGCTGTTGGTAATCGTAGAAGGAAGAAGAAAAGAGCAAGTTGCATATTCTGTTCTACTAAGAGCGCAACGAGCCTATAGAAGCTATGGGTGCACATTTGTGGCATCCGTATCTATAGCCTCATTGGGCTCAGCATTATTTTGAGGAATGGGAGATTGAAGTCACTTAAGAACTATGCAGGTCTCTTGGAGTTTATGTAACTGACAACGTTACTCTCTTGCCTCTACCTAATGAGAAATTTCTGAAGTGTTAGGTATGATCTTAAAAAAATTATTTGCCTTTCCTCACCCTATATTACAAATGATGTACGAAATCAAACACATTGTCACCACTTCTCTGTTAGTTTTTATGTAAGCAGAAGCTACTATTTTTGTATATATTCAGTTTGTTAAAAAGGCTGTTTTAAGATTTCTTACAGTTGTAAATTAACAAATAGACTATTTTTGTTCAGTTCATAAAAAGTCATTCAGTACTTGTCATTCTGAAGAGGAATAAGAGTGCATTTTTTAGACATGAAGAAACATAATGTTTGCTTTAAGTGCAGAGTAAACTGACAAATCTAAAATATGGAGCCAGGATAAGGGTTTCTGCAATGAAAACAGCATGAACATGTTTTTCTACAGCGGAAGCAGTACTGTGCTTCCTGTGGTAAGACTTCACAATCCCTATGTGATCCCAGAATAATCAGAATTACATTTAATAACTTCAATGTGGGATCAAGTCTCCAGTTTATCTTTGGAGTATGAGCAGGCAAGATTCCATTGGAGGTCAGGATACTCAGAGTATGTGTTTTGAAATTGAGATAGATTTGCAAAATAGGCATAGTATCTTGGTTATTCTTTGGCTTTTCTTATTTTTATTTTTTTTTTCATTTTAGTTCCACTTTAGGTAACAAAGTTAAAGCTTAAACAAAAGACAAAGAGAAAGTGACACAGCCAATAATTTCTTCCTATTGAACACAAAAAGGCTTTTGAGAAGTTAGAATAAAATTCAGAAGTCCCTGCAAACTCTTAAAATTTTCTTTATTAAATCAGCCATCCTTTGAATTCAATGGCTGGTTTTTGCAATGATCCCTGTAAAGTGTGACTGAATGTTTTAAGTCCATTGCGATGCATGCTAATGATTCTTCCCCAGCCTCAAAAGCCAAGTTGATTTTGCTGTCAGTAAGTATAGAGGGTTTCTAACATAGCTGATCAGCACTGTGTCTAGCCAGATTTTATTTTAAAACGTATGTGGTTATTTTCTTCATTGGACTACAGACAAGCTGATCCTCTGTGGTAATCTTGATTATCTGGCCAGATGAAGTTTTAAATCCAGAGTGGGGAAAGCACAAGACTGGATTTCTACAGCCTATAGCTGCCGATGCTCTTGTTCAGTACAGAGGTAGGCAGCCAGTACTGGTGAAACAGCCCCTGCAGCAGCAAGCAGAGGCTGTGAGAGGGTCTGCGGCCAACATCAGAGCCATGCAACTGTCCAGCAGCATTTGCTTCTCAAGCAGTAATTTGCTTTTGCCCACAGAAGAAGGCAACAGCCTGGATTCGAGTGTCCCATGGGCAGGATGGGTCCATAGGTTGCTACTAAAGATCATCCTGTGTGTGTCAGTATGAAGGAGCTGTTGTGACAGGAGGGAGATGCTGGGCTGCAGCAGTACCGCGGTTTCAGTCATTGGTCTCTGACTATAAATTTGTTCCTGTATGAAATGAATGCTCTATTAATTTACTAAAATAGATTAAGGGGTATTCTGAGGCATCAGCAGCCCTGTATTAAATGTCCTTGGAAGGCCAAAAGTCGGATTTGAGCCTGTTTCCTCTTTCTACAGGTATTTTCCTTCCAATAGACAGGTCCATGTTCTTGGTCCATGTTCTTTCGTATCATGCTTGTTGCATATCAGGTTAATATATGACTTCATTTAATGGTTCTAAAGATTATTTTAGGAGCAGTGTCTTGAAGAAATTAATGGGCAGATATTTGAGAAATACCGCTGAAGTTGTTCCAAGTCACTGCTCTTTCCAGTACTGTTTCTTGTCCAAGGAGTGGATTTCAGTATCACATCTGACATGTTAGCATGCAGAATGCTGTCTCTAACCACATGTTTTAGGTGTCTACATTAGCAATAGATATGTATGAATAGTAAATTAATCTATTAATTTATTATTCCTTATGACTAGTAAACTATTTTAATGACATTGACTATCCTATTCATGCAATACTTGAGAGTGGTTGGAAGCGAATTGCTGTCAAAAAAGCTTTGCAGCTGCAAAAAATTACACTTCTTTTATTGTATTCCCTTTACCCCCAAATAGAATATACTATTTCTGTCTTTCTACTTGATTCAGCCAGCTGTCACTCACAGATCTGCAGGCAATTACAATGCACTCACATCATATCCCAGCTGCCTGTGATAGACTATTGTTTTGTAGTGCAGTGCATATAGGGTAATCTCTGAATATCCATCACCCACTGGAAACTATTTTTTTTCATTGGCCACACTTTCTGCCTAAAGATTAAAGATATTCTGGTCAGGTTCCCAGCACATCTTAATCTAAACTGAGTTTTGCATGATGTCTGTAAAATGGGGCTGTTTAAAACAAAAATATTGCTAATATTTCCAATGATTTTGTTTGAAAAGTGAATTACAAATAGTTAGATTTAGTTTGTAGAGCTTCTAACACCTCAGATCAATAACTTGACATAGTATGCTCATCAAAAAATAGTGATATAATTACAGATGGAAAACAAAATTGTTGCTTTTCATATCAAGTGGTCTGTGATGAGTATCATAAGAATACATTCTACAAGGCAATTGTTCTGTAGGAACACATTATTTTCATTTAGGGTCACTTGAATTGTGATATTATTTCCCAGTCTATTTTAATAATTGTGTCCATGTATTTAGTGTTGTGGTTTTTGTTGGTTTTTTTTTTTTAGTATGAAGAAAACATCCTTAAAGGAATATGCAGAAATAGGAAAAAAACTACGGTCTGAGGACAGCAAAAGTTGGCTACTTTCAACTGTGTAAACCAGAATGAGTTGAATCATATGAAATGTTATGTTTATTCTGATGTCTTCCCTTTCTTCTACTGTTCAGACAGGAAATAGAACAATTATAAATGAATTAATCATTTGCTCTTTTTACTCTATAAAGCGATAAAAAAGATGATACTTGGCGGGGGGGGGAGGGGGTGGGTGTAAAGGAAAGTAAAACTTATTTCTCTTACAGAAATTTGGTAGCCAAAGAATTACTGGCCATGTTGTTGCTTATTTTAGACAGAGCAGATATAATATTACGGATTGAATCTAAGTGAATGTGAAAGAAAATGGTGATTGAACTATTCCTTTTTAATAATATCATCCAAAGTTTTCAGCTGGGCATTAATGATGCTCAGGAGATGAGAAACTTGAAGTACATGGTTTGCCATGTCTGTGCAAGCAAATTCTGAGGAACTACAGCTTTTATTCCTTGCCAAGGGCGTACAGATACAGAGTGGATCTTATCAACTGCAGCGCTAATCTATAGAGAAGTTAGCATAGCTTCAAACCATGAGTCATTCCTGTGGTGTGATTTTTGACAGTTAGCTTTGTTCTGGAGAGAGATTCTGGGGTTGGAGACAATTTCAGGAAAATATGAGTCTTGCCTCTTAACAGCATGACAGACATCTCCCTCTGTCTATTATTATTTCCCCCTTATGTTTTAAACTTGCTTTAAACAAATTTTTTTTCACACCTCATGGTGCTTTTCAGGTTGGTTTTTTTTTTTTTTTAAACCTTATACTGCACTATCACATCCAGTTCTCAAAATAATTCTAAACTGATTGTTACATACCTTACTGGTAATATTTCCCATTATCCATGACTCTAAAGTCATCTACTAATTATTACATTAACTTTAATTTTTTTCTTCTGTGCGTATATGTATATGCATCTTGTTTTCAGCACTAATTATTATGGTATATGATAGAACAGTTTTTCAACCACTCCCTTGCTTTCAGTATAGCTTTCAAAATATGTGTTATTTCCCTTATGAGTTGTTGGGTTAAACTGCAGTGCTTTAGGTAGGCATGAGTTGGAACGTACTTCACTGATGCAAAATGATGTGTTCACTTTGTTAAAAAGAACATTAGCTTCCAGTGTGACATAGCTTCCAGTTTCTTTGGTAACAGTGAGATTTACCAAAGTAATGTATGATCCTTATTTGTGTTGACACTGAATTGTGGCTTTAAAAATACTAAGGGTGTTAATGTATGTTTTACACTTTCACTTTTTTCCAAATTTTTAGTTTAGAAAGATGGTGTTTGTTTCATTATTTTCCATTCTGAGCGATAGTCCTTAACACCCCTGTTTCGGCTTCAGACTACAAACTTCAGTGAAGTCAGTAAGTAATGTCTTTAGAATCAGTTGCTCTTAAATCATGTGGTCTTTATTGTCAGCAAACACGTAAGTGAATTAGAAAGGGTGACATCCAATTAACAAAGCCTTTTGCAGGTTTGATGAGCAACAATAAATTTAAATCCCTTCTTCGGCACTTTCCAAGTAAGTGAAGTTACAAGTAGAATGAATTAAAAAGATTGTTGTTCCATTTATTCACAATAAATTATTTGTAATTTATTTATACTGGGATAGAAGGTATCTTCTCTGAAGAGAAACCCATAGGTTATTTGAATAAATGTCTGTTACAATAAAATCCAATGAAACACTAATTTCTACAGTGTGTGGGGTTACATAGTAAAATGAGCTATGCTGTTTCATTACTTGATTTTTGGTTTTAAATATTCAATTAGTATTCTCTATACAACTAAAATGTGTGGCTTTTCTTGATTTCCATTGACATTACCTTATTAATAGCTCTGAGAAAAAAATTATTGCTAGTTTTGTAGCAGCAATTTTGTAGACTGTGCAAAACATTTAATTATGGTTTTAATTAGCAAGCAGGGCCATAGCAAATATTTTCTTCTCATATTAAAGCTAAATAAGAAACTCTGGAGTTTTTTTGGTTTAGTATTGTGTTTGGTTTTTTTAATCAGAACAATTTTATAGTTATTCAAAATAATTGTAGTTAAGAAACATGGAGCATTTGATTTTTTTTTTCCTTCCCCTGCCCCCCCCCTCCCTCCCCCCTCCGAGTTTGTGTAGGCAAGTTATTTGTGACTGATAAGATGCTTTTTGGCCTCCCCGAACTTTTCCAATCAACAACAGCAGAACTACTCTGTATTGTTCTCTAAGTCAGCTTCCTAGTCAGAGCATCTCTGCTCATGTTCCTTGTGTATTCCTTGGGGTACTTCTATAAAGCAAATAATTTAGACTCTCTTGTCATATAACAGTCCACCCAATGCAGGAGCAAGTTGGCTCATCTCACTATGGTAAATAAGAGGTGAAAAAAAAAAAGACTTACAGGATATAGTCAGTGTTCATATAGTTCAAGTGAATTCTGTGAGCTAATTATCCTTTTCCTTAGTATGGTTGTATTAGCTCTAGATGTGTTCGTGACTTGTGTTGCTATAAGTAATGTCAGAGTTAAAGTTCTTAGAGTTTCTAAGAATACATCTCGGGTACTGTGTTGAGGAATTTTTTTCACTTGTTGAGCATCCTCCATCAAATGAAAGAACAATTGATTCAGAGATTTAAAAAAAAAAAGTGTAAACCTTCATTCATGCTTATATCACATTCTCTTTTGAAATGGAAAGGATTAATTTAAATGGTGGTTGTTCCTTTCTAAGAATCTGTATTTCTTGATACAGAAATGAAAACCTAAAATTGAAGTTTGTCTGAGTTTTGAAACAATAAGAGCTGGAAACCCAAATAAAAATCAAAACCTAATGGTTTTTTTTCTGAATACAATTAATCTAATTGTATGTGCTAGCAAATCAACAATTTATAAACTAGTTTAAATGTATCGTGCTGTGGGTATTTGAGGGCACATCAGCGTAGCTGAGATGTAAGGTATAGAAGCATTGTCGTAATGAAATACATAATAAGTAGTTATCAAAAGATTGAAGACAGGATTAAAAGCTCATTTTCTTAGATATGCATACCTTTTCAGATAATGAAATATAAATAGACTGATTTTTTCTTTTAAATGTGCTTGTTCTTCTTACTAATTTCAGATGAAATGGAAATACACAGTAACCTGAAATAGACCATTATTTCACTTTAGGAGTATAAGCTTGCATAATTTAATCAAAATTTTGGAGGTTCTGCTCACTGATTATTAGATTTAATTAAACGTATCTGTTTCTCCATACTTGTTTCCTGTGCTTTCTCCTCTTCCTGCTGAAAAGTACCTCTGAACTTAAACTCTCCAAACACCCCATAATTCTCTCATCTCTTCAACTCAGTGTCCCCTCAAGGTCTCTTGCTTGGCTTATTGCTGACTCTGCCTTTTGCACACTGGGATATCTTTCCCAGTGCACATGCCAAAGTAGATTGTTTGTCTTAAACAGTGCTTCAATTCACTTTGTCTTCTTTTGAAACAAAATTAATGTATAATATGCTTATATTGATTATATTTCTGGGTTTGATTATCCTCATTTTACTATAAAGAACTAATACACCTCATAATTTCTCATGTATCTTAAGGGGACATTGTGAAATACAGCTGATATGTCTGTACTTGAATACTAATAGCTTTAACCAAATACACTCAAAAAGTAACTTTGGCTTAGCTTGGAGAATGAGTATGAAAAGGAATGGTGGTTTCAATCGTAAAAGCCCTCAGGAAGAACCCCTCATCAAGGATGGATTTTCCACCTCTGGGAAAAGCTTGTGAGAACTTAATGGAATACTGAGGGTCTGCAGGTTGAGCAGAAGTTCACAACCGATGGCCTTTTGTTTCAAGGGGAATGCTTAGAAACCCATCATGAAAGTACGTGCGGGAAAAACAAGGTGTTCTTCCTCTCTGTGTTACTTTGTGGTCGTTATACTCTCACCAGTTTTTTCCCACTCTAGCCTGTGCTGCTGATGTTTTAGAGGCACACATCAGTCTTCTAGACAATGCAGAGAAGAATCCTTTCCTTCTAGAAAAGTTGAGGCTTCTTTTAGACGACTGCTTGTAGATGGAATTCTTGAAACTAATACATCCTCAAATTGACATAAATGTCCATATTCAATGTTTTTATATCTGAAGTTTTTCTGTGAAACTGTTTAATGCCATTTGAGGGACCACCTACAAACCATTTATCATGTTGCAGTGGTTCTTATACTTCAAGGATCAGTATTTCGTATCTGCTGTTTTCCTCATTATTTTAGTGGGAATTCAATATTTAAACATTCATTGCACACACTAGCAATTCTCTTATTTATTCCCTTAGTTATCTCATGTATACAGCTGAAGCAGAGACAAAAGAAAAGAGACAAGAACAGATTAATTCAATTTTTTCACAATCATATCTGAGGAAATTAATTTAATATCTTTTTTTTTCCTGAACTAACTTTAGTCTTCCTATGAAATGTTTGAACAAACAACTGATAGTCTTTGCTATTAAGCATTGTGAAGTTAGACTTGAAGAAGGAGGCGTTGTTCAGTTTCCTCATATGTTTGGTTCATTGACACCTTGCTTAGCTATGGAAAGTGCTTGAACTTACTTCTTTAAACAAGGAATTTTTTATGGTTATCATCTTTAAAACAAACAAACAAACAACAACAACAACACCCAAAAAAACCCACAAAAAACCAAAAACACCAAAGCAACTTTATCAAAGCCTCTTGTTTTCATCTATGCTAATCCAACAAAGTAGTCATAGCACTTCTTTAAAACAGCTTGGATTTCTATTGTTCTCTTCCTCCTTTAAACATATTCCTCAAAAATATTACTTTTTTTTTTCCTGAGAATTTTGGCATTCTGTTACTGTCTTCCTGTGCTAATGCATACTTGACAGTTTACACAAATACCTTCATTTTTATAGCTCTACGTTTTTGCCAGAACTGTTTCTCCTGTGATATGATTTAGCTTAATTTCCTTAGGAAGAACCATAATGCTTCACATTTTCTTAAGGGAAGAAGACCACTGCTTTTTATTATTACGCCTAATCCTAAATTTTCAGTTAAAAGCATATTGTATGATGAGTTGCAAAGCTAAATGCTTCATTGAAATGACTGTCACAGAGTAGCTGAAAACCTGATCTACGGATCGGTTGGAGAATTAAGGCTTTGAATTGAGAATAGAAAAGGATTGAGAATCCATGGGAAGACTGGCACTCAGGAGAATATGCTCATGGTCGCTTGGCTCAGTGAGACGGCAGGCGCCTGGATGGGATGCACACGGAGAATTCTGCCCATTATTTTCCCAGTCATTCCCTCAATATAGTGAGCTATGGTAGTGCTGTTTGAATATGACTGTGTGGCTCATTGTGGTCATTTTAGTAGGACAGAATACATGAAACACACTGGGGAGCTGCTGCGACAGATTTATTTTGTCAATACTTGAAAGGATCAGGCTGCTTTGGCTTAGCAATTAATCTGAGCAGAACCTCATACCTTCAGACACGTGAAGCACAGAGAGAGGGAGAGTGGGTCAGTTAGTTATCAGGTTTCTTTTTACTTCCCGTTGCAACCTATCACCTCACTGTTTCACCTGCTTTGGTGAGAGCTGAGTGTATTTCATCTAGCAATAGAATGTTTTTCAAGTTGATATACTTGCTTGGGAAAGCAGGACCTAGTAGTACACAACTCAGAGATGCAGCCACAGGTAGCTGCAGCTTGACTGTATTTGGGAATTTTCCTATTTCTAAACTCTTCCTTTGTTTCTTACAGTGAACAGACTGAGGAAAGGAAGCATTTCTGGGCATGCTTTATGCTATGCCCAGTATACTATGAATTTTAAAAATTCAGCTGTAAACCTAAGTAAAACTGAATTCCTTAAAATAGTTGGTGCTGAAAATTTTAAACTACAATGCTGCTTTTGTGTAAGCATTGTGACAATTCTGGCAGAAATATGACAGCATTCGCTTTCATGACAGTGATATTTAATATCTGACGTTGCCAGAGGAATTATAAATTGATCAAAAACTGCAATCTTCCTTCTTTTTTTTTTTCTGCCAGTAGTAATTTCATAACCACATTGGATAGCCTGGTCTCTCCACTTGTCCTGTTTTTTTAAATGGCAGAGGCTGGACAGTCCTCTATTCCCTGCCCACGCACAGTTTTCATCATAGAAAGGCAGGCTTCAGTGCTCTCAGGCTTCATGAAAGGTAGTGCTTCAGACTGTACTCCTTTCATCTGACAAGCTCTAGGAGGCTGCTAGGTTTTCTGTTTCATGAGGGCCTATTAGGTAGTTAGTAAACCTTGGCCTGCAACTAACCAGCACAATTATCGACCTGGGTTACTCTAAAAACTCCAGTCAGGCAAGCTTCAGACACTTATTATCTGAAAATTAAAGACTAACAGCAACCCAAGTGTCCAAATTAGCGGATGGGTTTGTAATAGTTGTTGATAGCTGAGTACCAGTTATATATGCTACATCTGACAAACTTTATTTCTGGTATTGTTTTATCTTCTCTCTCATTTCTTTACATTTTTCATACCAGATATAAGCTACCTAAATGGCTCCTTGTCTCAAGACCCTCCTTTCAGAAGAGTGTTCACAGCCAAACATTGAAAAAAAACCAAATCCAAAACAAACCCAGCAGATGACTCTGATCCTTCCTTCTCATTTCCTCAGATCTTTCCTTCTTGTTTCCATTTAGTCCTTGTTAGCTGAACCATGTCGTCTTAAAGAATACCTTCCCTATGTGTTTTTTTTTTTTATGCTAGCACCATCAGAGGTATTAAATCTGTGTTTGGAACTTGCATGCACAGCTGTTACTCTCAAAAATCATGTGCACTCAAAAGGAAGCTGAGTGTAAGCCATTTCTGTGCAAGGAGGGGAATATGTATATTGATTTATCAAGAGGTCGTTTGAAATATGTAAAAAAGAAGTAATGACTGAATATAAATGTGACAGCTGTTAAATTAATTTTATACCATACATAAATTGTAATTGTGGTTAAAAAAACAAACAATAAAAAATTCAAGTCTAACCCCCCCAAAAACCTCACTAAACCTTTCCTAAAACCTTGCACAGCTTGAGACTTTTTTCTACAAATATTGAAGGAGGATTTTTTCCATATGTAATTTTCCAAGGTTATTGTGTATACTTCAGAGGTATTATGACTTGTACATAATGAGGTCATATTTTCAGAGGTGAAATACGAATACTCAAATTCCCAGGCTATTTCCTTTTTCTGTTACTGAAAAATTAAGCTAGAAGATACAAACTTTTACGTATAATTCTGACTTAAATAGATATATAAAAGGCATGGATATTCTAGGAATGGCTGGTATATATTGTGTATACTTGGTATGTCTGTTAAATATGACAGCTTAAACTCCTGACAAAATTACAAAATTGGGCTCTCGTTTCATATGTTGTAAATTATAAGCACCAGATTGTTTGATTTTAACCTTTCTTGCTGACTTTCATTTTATTTTGAACACTGGGAAATTTAACTAAAGCTAAATGCCTGGAGATCATAATATTTTTAGATCCCCGTCATCTTGCCAAGTAAAAGAGTTTTGAATGACCTTCTGAAGAACATATGAGAAAATTGCCTACTGTAGATAACACAGTAACTGTGACCAAGGACAGAAAGGACATAATTCTTTATAGTGAACTTTTTACTGACTAGTGGCAATCTATTACTGACAGTTTGAGGCTGAAATGAGTATCAGACAGCTTCAGCAAAAACTCCATCTTTCATATCTAAGGAAAGCCATACACCTTTTGATTAGTACTGCACCAGGCTGTTCACCAGAGATTCAAACACTTGCAAACAAGTCTCTTTAAGGGTGAGTGAACTGGGCTTTTTGACTGTTCAGTTCAGCATGCAGTTCAACTAATTAATTTTATTTTGGGGGGAAAACCAGTTTCCTGGAGTATTCTGATGGAAGCAAGAATCCCATCTATACCCTTTTCACTTACCTTTTTATATTCTTTCATGTCAGCTAGCTCAATCTATTGGGACAAAGCAACTTATTTATCTGAGTGAAAGGGCACTGCTGTGTGTACTGGGCAACTTGTTCATATGTTTCTACTAACATTTATTAAAATATGTAGCATAAAGAGAATATAGGTGATATGACCTATGAGAACCCAAATAAACAACTCTACATCAATATTGCTGATCATTATGGCCAATTCCAGTTCTTTTTCACAGAAGCTTCATACTCTGCTTTTTTAACTTCTCTGTAGGCTGGCCCTTTAAGCGAGCAGTTTAGCGAAAAAAACCTTACATTTCCACTCTGCTGTCATCTTTCAGCTGACATTTCTGCCAGTAACTCTAAGACTTGCTGGGAAACAAAGTATTTTGGAAGGAATTCTCAGAAATCTGCTAAACAATAGCTCAAGTCCTCTTGACAAACCTTGTATCAGAGATAAGGTTTGAGAAGCCTGTCCAACCAGAAATATTCTAAAGGATAGACTGTGAAATATTTCATTACTATATACAAACAGATAAGACTTTGTGCAACATAATCCAGGATATAGAAATACAGTTATTAAGAAGCATTATGATCAAGTCACATATTAAAATGATCAATATTTATGTGAAGGATAAAATTCAAATTAGAAAAGTTAGACAGTCTATCTCAGCAAGGTCCAGAGTATTATTATACCTATTCATCTCAGTTCATATGTTAGAAAACAACGTTATGATTCCTTGAAAATACCATTTTTGTATGACTAAGGTTGGCTTATGGAGTTTTTTATAATTGATAGAATTTCATCATCTTCAATCTACTGTGCCTACTCCTGGGAGGCAGTCAGGAGAAAAATATAAATCTCTCTCTAATATTAGTCTTTCTCTCTGGAATACATTATCTGAGCATGATCAACTATAGAATAGCATCTTAGCAATGTTAAATCTACTTTCATTTTCACTTCACATCAATTTTACTAACGGAAACTGGTATAATGTGTATTTCAATCTAAAGACAACACTGACTAGGAAGAAGTTTAGAGTCTGTCTTCACATTTCTCTCCTGTGCCTTCTCTTCTCCAGACTAAACAATCCCAGTTTCTTCAGCCGCTTCTCATAAGACTTGTGCTCCAGACCCTTTACCAGCTTTGTTGCCCTTCTCTGGACATGCTCCAGGGCCTCGATGTCTTTCTTATAGTGAGGGGCCCAAAACTGGACACAGCACTCAAGGTGCAGCCTCACCAAAGCTGAGTACAGGGGAGATGATCGCCTCTCTACTCCTGCTGGCCACACTATTCCTGGTACAGGCCAGGATGCCGTTGGCCTTCTTGGCCACCTGGGCACACTGCCGGCTCATGTCCAGGCGAGCATCAATCAGCACTCCCAGGTCCTTTTCCTCTGCAGAGGAATCTTAATTAAAGAGTATGTGGCTTATAGATGTGACTGGCAGTGTTAAGGTGACTGTTCGTGCCTCATGGCATGGAGTTACCATGATTCTCTGCTTATTGCAATGTCACATTGGTGGCCCGAGGTAGAAGCTTTGCCTGTGTTTCTGGATAGTGAGTCTTGGCTACTTTTAATGCATCAATGTTGACTTACAATTGGGGCTAGTTATGAGCAAGAAAGATATGTTAAGTTCTGAATTGGACAGTGGACAAAATATAAACGTTCATTGTAAACTGGAATGTGAAGAAGAACTAGGAAATTGATAAGGGGTGGAAGACTGAAAAATATGCATCTTTATTCTGACTTAAATAAGAAGAAAAATATTTTGAAGAAAGTCAGTTTAAGGGCTCAATGAGATTTCATAGTCAGAGAAATAGGCAGAAACATTCACAGTTTTGCCTTTTGGAATCTCAGACTCCTAAAACACATTTGTCGTATTAAATATCTTCAAAATGCCTTGGGCATGGATAGTGATGCCAGTATCAAAGTAACATAACTAAATGTAGGCTTTATTCAATGTCTATAGCCTTTATTCATTGTGTCTCATCCTATACATCCTAGCTAATCTATCCTTATAGATTCTTCAAAACAAGGAAAAATGTCCATGGAAGAAAGCACGCAGTACAAAATCTCACAATCTGACAATCTAACAGACGTATCAAATATATGTTATTCATTGAAAGGACTGAAAGCTCGAATTCAGGTTCTGAGTCAAGAGCCGATTATGCCTACTGAGAGCTGCATTTTGCCTCTCACATCTGTCTATTTCTCAGTGTCCTTACTAGCTTCACTAATCCTTTGATTCATAAAGACAGAAGTTTCCTCTAGGGTTAAAGTGACATGTGATTGACTAGTGTATTCTGCATTCTTGCCCAGCAGTGTATCACGCAGAACAAGACAGTCCAGTAGACTACAGTTGCTGTTTTACAAGAGAAGAAACTTTCCTCTTCCTTTGAAAAAGCAATAGTATAACTGGGGAGAAAAATCATGTTGGAGTTCTGGCATTCAATATCGTGTTGAGCTCTTGCAACTTACAAAATCATATTTTTAATGTTCTTAAGACAGTTCTTTCTGCAAGTTTTATAGCGATACCACTGTATAAAAATTTAATAATAATCAGGCAAGGCATCTGCACAGACTACAGCTCCTTTTGTCAAAATTCAAGCTCTGTGGCTGCTAGTTCTGCTATATGTGACACCATATATTCAGACTTCACACTTTGCTTTTATTTTCCATTGTAGTCATGATTACACATAGTTTTCTTCAGTCCACTGTATATATTTTTCACCCCAACTACCTTCAATCTCTCTCTCATCTGAATTTATTTTTTTTATTAATAATTTCCTTAAGGAGATTGAATTAAATCAAATATATTGTTCATCACCTCAGAATGTGAGGTTTTATCTCCAGGACCCTGAAGTATATAAATGAGTTTCCTACTGAAAATGTCACATAGGTCATTTTTCAGTTCCCTCACTTCCAGCAAAATTCTGGGTGTGCAAATATATAACTCTGACTACAGGAAAGAAGTAATTCATCTATAAATCAAAAGACACTGCCACATGGAATAATTAAAAGCATTTTACTGTAACATATTCTGAAGGTATCAGTTTAATTCCGTAGGTGAGATTCTTATCTTGTTTTCAGCTAATGTTTTGACAAACCTTTTGGCCTTTCTTTCAGGTTTCTGTGAAATGTCCTTCAGTTCTTCCCTTGCACTGAAACAGATACGGCTTCAGCAGCGGCAGTGAGTGAGTGCTTTAGATCCAGGTCTGCCATGGCTAGGCTGGGAACAGGCAGAATTAGAGCAACGGACCGAGAGACCACCCAGGGGTACATTCAGTGCATCTTCCCAAAGTTCTGGCAGTGCTGTCTTGCTCTTGGAAACTTTTTGCTTAGTCTAAATATTTAGTGAAGCTCCCCTGCTTTTGTTAGACGTTACGACAGATATGGCAGCAGTGTGAATGGTACTGACCTGAGGACATCCTTTAGTTTTTTTAGAAATCATAGACAACCTGTCATGTAAAGGAAAATAAATACCCCATGATTTTGGGGCCCCTGGTTTATGAATCAGGAGAGAATTTAAAATACTGAATGTTCATTGAAACATTCAAAATGGTTGATCCATAAGCTGAAAAGAAGTATCTTACTATAAATTGTTTATTGCACAATTATTTGTTTATTACAAATGTATTGGTAAATTTTTCTTTTTTATCATAGGGAATTATATAAGCTCCTGTTTATGCATTTATTTAAGCAGCTAGTTATCGGTGCTTACGGTCTCACATAAAATGTTGTAACACCTTTCTTCTCAAGAACAATCTTTTCCATTTTTTTCTATGATGACTGGTGAGTAAACATATAGATCTACTGTCAGTACTGTGCTTACAGAAACACATGAGTGATTAAGTTAAAATATTATATGAAATTGTTATATCCATTTTCAGTGCTGTAACTTGTTTGACAACAGTTCTATCCTCCCTTTGCAGGGATTCTTTGCTTGGCTTGTTTTTGTTCTTCAGTTTCATTGTTTACTTCTGCTAGCAGCTTGGAAGTGTCTGTTCTCCCTAGGCAGTGTTTGCTGTTCAGGTATGTTCTGCTACGTACTACTGCTTTCCATTTAAATAATATAAATATATGTTGAGCACAAAAATACAATGTTAATTTCTTACACAAAGGGAACACCACCAGTGATTGTCAAGGAAAGTATTAGAGCATTATAAGCAACACCTAAAACTGTGCTAAAGTACTATTATGTGGTATTTCAGATGAAATAGGAGTAATGCAAAGCAATATTAGAAGCTCATCCTGTCCAGTAATCTCCCTCTGGAAGCACTTAATAAGCAGACAGAGTTAGAACTAGGACTTTGCTGTATACGCAAATGCTTACAGTGATAACGGTAAGAGCAAAGTGCAAAACTACTGCTAGTCTTATTTTATAACCTCTTTTTCCTTTGCTTTGTGCCACATTTGCACTTATTTAAATAGTCATACAGACTGCAGGATCATGCTGATTGGGACCATATGAGTTACTAAAGTGGTTTTTTGGTTTTTTTTTATGTGACTGCCAGGTTAAAGAGTGGGTACAACATTCAGTGATATCCCATCTCTGTGACAACATCTGGGCATCTTCCTGGCAAGGCAAGTCTAGTTTCTCTGTATTGACATATACTGCCTGCTAATTGTGCAAAAGGTATTAAGTAGAAGTGTCTTGTCCCTATAACTGCAGCAAAGGAAATCTGAAACCTGAAGGTAATTTTTGTTTTAAGAAGTTGATATAACATTAACTTCCTATATGAGGGTTTTCATGAAGTACTCATGCTTTGAGATCCTTGGCATGTTATGTGGCCAATGGGGAAAAAGAGAAGAAAATTTCAGTAAGTACACTAACAACTAAACCTTTAAAAACCAGTAGAGAACTTGAGTAGCTCCATGCTGGCATTTTAGTTTATTAAATGCATGCTTGGAAGTCAGTGGAGTTCCACTGACAGTTGATTTTGGCTTGGCATTTCCTCATTGAAAGAAGCAACAAGTGTGTTCACCTCCTTATGGAGCTCAGCATTCACTGAGTATAAGATTATTGTTAGTTAAACTTTGAACTGCTTTAAAGTAAGAGATCATCTGAGGCAAATAGAGTGCTCTGCAAGCATGGTTGCTACAGATTATAACTGTGCTTTAAACTCTGCTAAGGTAGGAAACTGTCGTGAGACACTTCTGTATCTATTCAGTTCACTCCATCACATACAGCACTTTACATTTTCAAGATTAACGGTCTTCACCTACAAACTGCTGAGGGACAGCAAGGTTTTACAGATTTCATTTCTGGGGTGTGTGACAGCATCAGTGGGTTTGCCACTCTCAACTGTAGTTTCTTCCTGAACATTTTGACAGAATTGGGAAACATTAACTTCTACATCAGCATTAATAAAGTCTAGCAACAACTTGGTATTTTTCTACCATGTATGTGAAAATACGTACAGTAAATTTCAAGGTCACCTGTGTGAAACACAACACTGGGTTTCTGAGAAGATGCTGGAGATTGCAGTATGCAGACTTGAGCATTGTAGGTCAAACTCTGCATTTGGATTGTTGCCACTGAAGTTGTTGCAGGTTCCTGGGACAATGGTATTTTACCGAACTTGCTGAGTTAAAATGAAGGGGGAATCCAACCTGATCCATTTGTCATCTTTTGGAATTGTGTATGCTCATTGTTTTTGAGTAAAAAACGAGATTAACAGTTATATGTTGTCATTGTTACTGTAGGGACATTAATTTACAGATTCACAGACCAATAGGGGTTGGAAGGGACCTCTGGAGATCATCTATGCCAACACCCCTGCTAAAGCAGGATCACCTAGAGCAGGTTGCACAGAAATGCATCCAGGCAAGTTTTGAATATCTGCAGAGGAGACTCCACAGCCTCTCTGGGCAGCCTGTCCCAGTGCTCTGTCACCCTTAGTGTGAAAAAGGTTTTTTTCTTATGTTCAGATGGAACTTCCTGTTTTCCAGTTTGTGCCCATTGCCCCTTGTCCTGTCACTGGGCATCATTGAGAAGAGTCTGGCCCTTTCCTCTAGGCAGCCCCCCTTTAGATATTTATAGGCATTAATTAGATCCCCTCTAGGTCTTCTCCAGGCTAAACAGACCCAGCTCCCTCAGCCTTTCCTCATATGAGAGTTACTCCAGCCCCCTCATCATCTTTGTAGCTCTCCACTGGACTCTCTCCAGTAGTTCCCTGTCTTTCTTGAACTGGGGAACTCAGAACTGGACACACTATTCCAGATTCAGCCTCACCAGGGCAGAGTGGAGGGGGAGGATAACCTCCCTTGACCTACTGGCCACGCTCCTCTTAATGCACCCCAGGACTGGCCTTCTTGGCCACAAGGCTCATGGAGAGCTTGTCATCCACCAGGACTCCCAGGTCCTTCTCTGCAGCACTGCTTCTCAGCAGGTCAGCCCCTAACCTGTACTGGTACCTGGGGTTGTTCTTCCATAGGTGCAGGACTCTACACTTGCCCTTCACAAGTGTAATTGCAATTTAATCACAATTATCTAAAAATCTTAAAATAAGTCAGTAATATTGGAATTTGCATGCATCTTCCCCATCATGGTCCCATTTCCTTTTATTTTTTAACTCTTACAGTTTAACTAAGAAAATGATTGCAGGGATCCATTAGCCCCCACTTGTTTGCCCAGTAGATAGCAGCTGTGTATGGTCTGCAATAATAAGCTATACAGAAATAGCTTGTGTAGCTATGCATGTTTTAATGTATAGGTTGATTTAAAAAAAAAAACAAAAAACCAAACCTAAGTGAAAGAAACATCCCTCTTTGAGGAAGAGCAAGTAGTTTTCAAATGGAAAGGCAGGAATTTTATACCTTATTGATAAAAACAGATTAACTGCAAAATTATTTTTAGTATTACAGAGTAACATTTACATCGTTGTGTAAGGGAAAGAAACCAATCCCTAAATGTACCTTTCATTATAAGTAGGAGGGTGACTATGGTCTCTTCTATGCAGCGAGAGAATAAAATGAGTTTAAGATACAAGATACTGTCTAAACTGTTGGCTGACGCCCTGAGTACAGACAAGGGTGGATTATCCTGACTTAGAGACACTCTTGCAAATTGTGGCGTATGAACATGGGAAAGGTGTTGCATGTTGAGTTGGTAGCTCCTGAAATCAGCAGGGCACAGATAAATTACTTGGGAGGCTCTGATCAGTGCCTCTTTGAAGAACTGTGGCAATCTGACATTCGCGGCCCCTTGCAGCTGCTGAACCGTATGCAAAGATGACTTAAAGTCTGTTTAATCTGCAAGAGAAAGACATACAAATTACATTTCTGGAACAGTTTTACTGTAGACTTTATTTTTTAACTATAAGTGGCAGCAAAGGGAACAATTTATAGTATGTTAGTTATATGAGTTAGTATGCTCCTAGTTTTGCACATAATATCACTTTTCAGAAAGGTGTTACTATATACACCCATGAAGTTATATACAGAACTGATGTAGAATTGCCACTTTACTTTCAAATCATTAATCAGGTTTAAAATGGCAGAGCATACTTTTCAATTTAATAAATTGCAGATGGTCTATGCAGGGATTATTTTTAATAACTGAAAAAGTCCAATTTGACAAGTTTGAAAACTGGGTAAATAAGAATGGAAAATATTTAAGAATGTTTGCTTTTTAAAAGGAAAAACAAGAGTCAGAGGAAGTGCAGATTTCAGGGAATATTTCTGCAGTTTCAGCTGAAAGAAATGTTGTAAAATAAGACTTTCATAAGCAGATAAATAGTGAAGGTTTGATATAGTAAAATTAAACTGATAGGACAGAATCACAGAATCATAGAGGTTGGAAGGGACCTTGAAAGATCATCTAGTCCAAGGTGGCCAAGGCAGGGCCACCTAGAGCACATCACTCAGGAATGTGTCCAGTCAAGTTTTGAATGTCTCCAGAGAAGGAGACTCCACAACCTCTCTGGGCAGCCTGTTCCAGTGCTCTGTCACCCTCATGGTGAAAAAGTTTTTCCTTATATTAATATGGAACCTCCTATGCTCCAATTTGCACCCATTGCCCCTTGTCCTATCGCTTAATGACACTGAGAAGAGCCTGGCTCCATCTTCCTGACACTCACCCTTAACATATTTATAAACATTGATGAGGTCACCCCTCAGCCTCCTCTTCTCCAAGCTAAAGAGACCCATCTCCCTCAGCCTTTCCTCATAAGGGAGATGTTCCACTCCCTTGATCATCTCAGTGGCTCTGTGCTGGACTCTCTCTAGTAGTTCCCTATCCTTCTTGAGCTGAGGGGCCCAGAACTGGACGCAATATTCCAGATGCAGCCTCACCAAGGCAGAATAGAGGGGGAGGAGGACCTCCCTCGACCTACTGACCACATCCCTTCTAATACACCCCAGGACAGTAGTGTTGTTTGGGCTTAGTGAACGTAACTTTGTAGTAGAGGATGAGAAGGGAGAATGAAGAACAAGGTAGTATGTGAACACAGATTTGTCTCAATCTGAGTAAAGTTCAAGATAAAATGCTGGTTTTAATGTTCTGCAGCACTAGAAGCTCCAGAAACACAAATCATTTGAATGTACGTTACTCCATTTTTTTCCTGTTTTCATTGTTGTAAACAGCAGTCTAAAACAGAAAATGCTCTGGTCCTTTATGCTCAATCTGTTATTTGTTTGTTCTTTTGCATTCAAGCCTGGTTATAAAGTTTTAGTGCCATATTCTCTTATTTGTTCATAAAATCTTGGCTTTCAAAAATATTAAGTGACAGAAAGCAAATCTGGAAAGATGGTGGATATTTGCAGTTTTCCGTTAAGTCAATATGTATTGCGAATTAGCAGCTGTGCTTTTCATGATGTGGCCTCATAAGTAGGCAATATTTAATATACACTACTTTATGGAACAAAACTTTGAAATTGGCAAGCAACATGCGTCATTTCCTGTTTTTCCCCAGGGAAACACCAGTTTTTATTTAGTTTGTACTGTGACCCTTCTTTTAGGTAAAACATTTGAGGAAAAGGAAGCTATGCTATGTGGCAGGCTGGATACCAGAAGCAGCATAGCTGTCCTAGCACGTTAGGTGAGCCTGGTCTGTATCACAGTGTGTCCTGGCTTCCACAACCATCTTATTTTAGTTAAGCAACATAGTCTAGCAGAAGGCACTTTGGTTTGGCCACTCCTGACAATGGCAGCACCAAAACCTGAGTAACTGCTGTCACATAACCCATCCAGAAACTTGAGAAAGGGACTGATACTACATTCTCAAAGAGCAATGCTCTCCCACTCTCACAGAACAAGCTGAGCAAGTAGACACGAAGAAAAAGAGATATTCTGACCCTACATATTTTATAAAGTATCTGGGCATTCTAATATGGTTATGGAATTCACTGAATAATTACTCAACAAGGTAGTCACTGAAAGATGAAAGGACAGCTCATTTTCCACCTTCCTTCTTCCCCATTAGCCTGCAAAGTACTCTAGTGAGTGGCCTGACCGTGCTGCTCCTTAGGCTTATGGGACTTGCTGGAAATGGCAACCACTGCTCCCCTTCCTCTCACCACTCTGTTCTGCACTTCCACAACCTGAGAAGAGTCCAGCTAACAGGCAGATTTCTAGGAAGAGATTTATTTAATTTCCCAGGCTTTTGCCTCAGTGTGATATAGTTACTGTTCTGGTCCTGGAGGAAGAGATTTCATCAGGGTCATTACTGAACTTCAGTATTAGTCTTTTCATTGCTGGCCCTCTGATAGCTGTATTAATCATGCTGGTTACGCGTCATTTCCAGTGCTTGGGTCATCTGCAGCTTTATTGCTAGGTGCCCTGCTTAGTTATCTTCATTCCTAATCTCTCACATTAGCTGTACTCCTTGTTTTTTCCCCTTTATTTATATTACTTTGTACGTTTGGATGATCAGCTCTTCTGTAACTGCTCTTAGCAATTAATTTCTCGCTATCGGTAACTGTAGTGCTTAGGATGGTCAGGCAGCTTGAATACTTTACTGTTGGCTTTCCTGGTTATCAGTGAAGCCACTGTCTGAGTAGGAGGGGTGGTTCCACTGTGTCTGAGTGTATGGAAACGTATAGTATTCTTTCCTCCTTCTTTGAATTTGATGGCCTCAGTATAAAAGCTATTCTTTGGGTGTAGTGCCTCAAAGGTACCCATATCATTACAGACCCAAGAGTTTTCAAGCGAAAACTTGTGATAAAAATTTGTTGCTCAGGGTTTTTTTTTTTAAATCATGTCTTTGCCCGCAGGATTAACACAACTGAAGGCTTTTGAGTGGGGCCATTACCTTTTGCAAGGCAGAATAAACAGTGTGTGTTTTTAAAAAGCAATATATTTCAGGACATGTACTCTGAAGGAATAATTTTGCTTTATAAAATTATAAACATTTAATGGATTGGTTTTACATATGATTGTCCTATCCCCTAAATAGAATAGATTTTCATATTATTAAGAATTCATTATCATTAGAATAAATGTAGCATATAAAATTACCTCCCACCAACTGAGGTGGGTGGGAGATGCAGGGGGGGTGAAGCTTCTTACCTGACAACTTGAAATCCTCTACAGGGATCGAGAAGGAGAGTAACACACCACTATCAAGCAGAGCAATAATAAACGTACCTATTATGCATCTTCCACATAAATACACCTAGATAGAAGGGAAGTAGTTGTAATGCTGAAGTTTATTGTAGCAAGATTTATACATTTTCTATTCTATTTTTTATTAATCAGCATAGCATTAATGATCTTCCAACCTTAATGATTCTATGATTGGAATATAAAGCAGAATTCTTTGCCTATGGACTTCAGTGGCAGTTTTCCCCAGGGTGTAATTAGGAGTGTTGTGAGACATTTTTTTTTCCTTCATTTCAAATACGTGAAGCCAGGTTCTACTTCTGTTTAAGTCAATGGCAAGATTTTCATTAATTCTCACCTGTGATAGCCCAGACAAGCTCAGAATGAAGGACATACGTACCAAAGCAATGGGTTTAACAGAGAATTAAAAAAAAAAAAGAGATTAACTATAAAACAATTTAAGATTAGTACACAAACTAATTTGTTCTCTCCTTCCACGTGCCAAATGTCCCACCATGTTAGTATGTGGAGCGTGTAACTATCAGTGTAGCAGATAGAGAACTTAGATACCCAGTACCATGTTAGTAAAGTGTTTGGTGATGAGAAGAGAAAGAAAATGATGGTACAACATTTAAAAAAAAAATTAAAAATCTCATAAACTAAAAAAAGTCTGTAAAGATATGTATAAATGTTAGTGTATGTATAAAAATATGTGTTTAAAAAGAGAAATTTCTCCCTGGAATATCTTAATATGTTTTAAGTAATGCAGAAGAAATAAATGGAATATACAGCACACCAGAAGACAAATGCTAGGAGAAAATTTATTGTCAATAGGAATTACTTGAGAGAAAATCTTTGGACTTTTATTGTGATTGATTAGCATAGTGTGCCACTTAAAATAATTTTTTTGTGTAAATATAGTTATTGGAGCAAAAGAAGCATTTTATTTATTAGTAAGCCTTGTCAACAGAACTCTAGGCCTCAGGCAGATTTATCTGTAATTTATTCAGATCTGGGCTTGAGTTTTACACTGTATTCTAGAGAGAAACGGTAATCTTCCTATTAGAATATAAGACTCATTCAAAGTATTTTAAAGAGGTTTTTCTTCTACTGGAAGTGATTTAATCACAATTTACTAGACTGATCAACACTGCCAATCTAGTCTCTTAAAATTATATTTCTTCTCGAGCTCCTGTTTTGAAGTAATCATAAATATTCTTTTACTGACTACTCAGTCTTGGTCACCTGTTGAAAGATACTCAGCTTCCATCAGAAAATGTAACATCAGGGGAGCTGAGTACTCTGAACAATTCTCAAGTATCCTGTAAAATAGCAGCAGTTTCAAGGTATTTATAAAGCCACATAAAACACTGGCCTAATACTGTAGCATAAACAATGAGAAGTCATTAGAAATACAAACCACGTAAAGGCTGGTGAAGTATTTTCAGAAGTTGACTCTAGTGCTTTTATAGCTTGATATACAGACAAACAGCTCAAAACATACCAGAATGTTAGCAGGCATTTAAAAAACAAAGCAAACAGAAAAAGGCACTCAAAACTGAAGCCAAATCTAAACCTAACATTTTTAATTTTTTGCTAATTCAGTCTGTTGGAGCTTGTTTGTTTTCCCACAATAAGCACCTGAATTTAACGTGTGTGAAAGTAACTTGATGCGACCGCGTGTATTGCGTGGCTGAGAGCGTGTTATTTTATATATATTGTCTGACTGCATACCCCACATAAAAATGAATGTCCAAGGATTTAGTTTGGAGGGATTTGGGCAGCCAATGTATAACTCTTATGTGTAAATAGCAAGTTTAAAGGGCTAATTAAGAGTAATATATGCATTATTCATAAAAATGGATAAAGACAATGTTTCAAACTCATTTTTGTTAACATGAATCAAATAATATGATTTTAACTGTTTACATAAGAGTAGCCTGATGTCCAGAGCTGTTAACTACTCATTGTTACTTTTGATAGGTGATCAGTGGCTTTACTACAGAGGCTACCTGTAGGCATAGCCTTGTTAGAAAAGTGTGTTTCTTTGTGTTTGTATAAAATCTTATTCTTAAGTGCAGTAAATTAACTTATCTCTGAAGTTTGCTACTGTGATTTACTTATTCTACAAATCTGGTATGTAAAAATGGATTTTAGTTTCTTTATCTTTCTTCTGATTTGCAAAATCTCATTTAAAAGGTCAGTCATATAATTCATATAATTTTCATAACTGTAAAAAAAAATGGAGATGTAAACTATTTCATATAATTAAATTACAAAATGTACTTCTGCCAGATAAACATCGTCTTTATCCTTTGTCTTGCTTTGAAGCATTTCTAATATATCTTGACATTATATGCTAAAGAAAATACTGATGTAATATATATATCTTGATGTCATATACTAAAGAAAAAGCTGATTTAAAAGGTTTTGACATGTAAAATCAAATTATATTAAGTCAACAGTCCTCAAAGTGAATAGCCACAAGTTCGAATGTTGATAACCAAACACATGACAAGCAAGTAAGTGTCAGCAAGTTGTAAGAAGACAAGTGAATGAACATAATTTTGCTAAATATTTTCAGTGTGGCAGATTAATAATTTTTCTTTTTTCCCCCTTAGGGACCAAAATTAGATTTAGTTTTCTCACCTGAGACTGCAAAATTATCTTTGCAAACTGGGATTGCACATTTATATATGGCCTGCACTATATAAAGATTTTGGTTTGCTCTTATTATGGCATCACTAAACGTTCTTGCACTGAAGCATATATTTTGTCAAAAGTAATTAAAGTGTTTTTGTGAAAAACAATAAGATTTAATATCACTTTGTAGTAGGAGTTAAAATGCTACTGTTCTTAATTAGCAGTACTGAATATGTTAGAATGAATAGATGACGTACCTTGTGAAAACTGCAGATTAGATGGCTTCATCTTAGTTGTAGCTGACCCACATAAGAGTCTTACTCCTGAACACAACTAGATGATTTAGTTTGGGGGGGAAAGGGAGGAATTATTTTTAAAACAGGATCTGCCATTCTGTGTTAAAGGAAGGTGCCCTACATCTGTCTCTGCCAGCAAAATTCAGGGTCAGCACTTTGATATGACACTAATTTACTTGCAGAGACATTTATACAGCTTCATAAATAGCAGAACAATATGATTAGATAGTACTTCTGTTGATTCAGTTACAACTGAGGTTTAAAGATACTAACAAAAAAATCAAATAGTCCAAGCTTGAATTAAGCTTTCTTAATGAAATGAGGGGGGGAAAAAACAGTCAGCAGTGATGGAACAAAGAATTTCTACCATGATCAAACAGGGAAACCGTTTCTTAAGCTGTGATGTATGTATTGCATCAAAAGATGAAATTCTGAACCACACATCATCCTTGGCTGGTATCTAGATTTCCCTTGTAACTTCAGTGAAATGTTTTAAAATTATTTATTTTGGTTTCCACTGAACAGAGTCTTTGCATACAGAATGTGTTATGCACTGGATCATCCCCTCATAAATGTACCCAGAATACTGGGAGGACTTTTCTGGTAGTGACATATTATGCTTTTATTCTTTTTAATGTGTAATGACAGCAGTTCTCTGTTTGTTTTTAAACTGAGCAAGGCAGGAGTATCAAACTAATGTCCAGCATACAAATCTGTTTGTAATACTGATAGTTCAGCCATATGTTACAGATATGACGTACCTCTTGCTACGTGTCTGCATTGGGCAGTTTCCTGTGAGAGGTGAGGATATTCTGTTGAAATCAATGGGGCATACAGTTGTAAACTTCAGCATGTGGCTTAGCATCAATAAATCTTCAGTCAAAATTTTCCAGCAGACAAGAATTTATTTAGGAATAGGTTTTAACTGCCACTATTTAAAACTTGCCTCAGCTTTTTGGCTCAGCTACTTATTTGTAGAAATTTACATACCTGTCGTGATTTTACCCCATTTGGCAGCTGAGCACCACACAGACGCTCACTCAGGCCCCCTCATCGGAAAGGGGGAGAGAATCACAAGAGTGAAAGTGAGAAAACTCGTGGGTTCAGGTACAGACAGTTTAATCAGTGAAGCAAAAGCCGCGTGCACAAGCAAAGCAAAACAAGGAATTCGTTCCCCACTCCCCATGGCAGGCAGGGGTTCAGCCATCCCCAGGGCAGCAGGGCTCTGTCATGCGTAGTGGAGACTTGGGAAGACAAACGCCAGCACTCCAAATGCTGCTGCTCCCCTTCCCCTTCCGCTTCCCCTTCCCTCTCCCCCTCCCCTTCCCCCCTTCTTCCCTTCCCCTTATAAACTGAGCATGACGCCATATGGTATGGAATGTCCCTTTGGTCAGTTGGGGTCAGCTGCCCTGTCTGTCCCCTCCCAGCTCCCCGCACACCCCCAGCCATCCCACCGGCGGGGCGGTGCGAGAAGCAGCAAAGGCCTTGGCTCTGTGTGAGCATCGCTCAGCAACAGCAAAAACATCTCTGCACTATCAGCGCTGCTTCCAGCACAAACCCAAACACAGCCCCATGCTGGCTGCTGTGAAGAAAATTGACTCTCTCTCAGCTGAAACCAGGACAATACCTGTACATGAGCACACATAAAAACCATTTTTCTTGTATTTTCCTGGCAAAAGTAATTTTTAGATACTATTTCAGGTTGAATGAAACATTTCATATTTGTAAAAATGCCAAAATACTCACCAGGTGAGAGAGGTCATGAGGAAAATTAGTATTGAAGTTATTTAGAAAGTCAAATACCTCTATTTCAGCCCTAGCAGTAACAAATAATCAGATACCATATGACATTTGGTCCTGTCGTTCCAAGAAGTAAAAGTTGTTTTGCTAACCCATCAGGTCAGATTGCTTTTTCCCATTCCCAATGAATAAAAATTAGCTGTTTGACCAGTGGTGCTGTATTACAATACAAGCCTAAGTATTATGTACTCCTACCCTACACCTTCATGTCTAAAGCAAAAGTGAAGAGAATTTCATGTGGCTGTTGCTCTCAAAAGGCTCTTGTCGATACCCCTCTTTAAGCTGGTAGCTTCCCAGTGAATATGAAACTGAACGAAAAATGGTCTTGTGAATTGTTAAGATTGCATGCTGGGTTTTGTTTTGTGTTTGGGTTTTTTTGTTGGTGGATTTGTTTTTGTGATTTGGGGATTTTTTTGTTTGTGTGTGGTTTTTCTGTTTTTTTTGGGGTTTTTTTTCTCTCCCTCTCTAGAGAGGGACAACTTAAAGGAGAACAGGACCTGTTAACAGCTGTGTACCTGTTTTTTAGTTCCATTCATGTATTCTTTATAATTTGAGCCATTAATTAATTATGGATTTTCTTGGATACACATGCCTGAGCAAGAGGATGCAAAAAGCCTTTGTAGACTTTTCTATTGAGAGATTCCATAAAGGCAGAAATGCACTGACATGCTTGTTGTTCCAATGTCCATCTGATGAATACATTGAGTAACTATCTATGAAGAAACACTTATAAGTACGTATCAAGGGATACAGATTAAAGGAAGGAAGAATTGCTGTTAAAAATTAAAATTACTTGGCAGTGTGTTTAGAAATAGGACTTAAGAGTAAAGAAAGATTTTTGCTATTTGAGCTTATTTTATGCTTAGCCAAGTCTGTTAATTTATTGACACTCGTGTAGTGTATCCCTATGGTGTAAAAAAATCAATATATTTACAAAGGGTTAAGAAGTTCTTTGTAGGATACTCTTGATGACTTCTGTAGGCAAGCAGAGAGAACCAACTGGATCTGAAGGCCTTATTTGCAAGCATGTTCTTACGTGGTTTGAAGTGATTTGGAGTTGAGTCAAATATAGTACTTGCTGAGAACTATATTGGCATAGACAGTTATCTGCCAGTTGTATTAAGGATTATTCTTAGCAGTGTAAGGATTATTCTTAACAGTGACTCCCTGTACTATGATAGTGTCAAAGAGCCTTGGACTGAGATGGTGGCAGGGGAGAAACTCCTCTTTGAGTTGTGGGTTTGGGATCTTGTGTGTCACTGTTTCCTCTGAGGACTTGCGGCAAGTGTTAAGCAGTCAAATCATGATGGAGCAGCATGGGCCGCCTTTCTGAGGCTACAGTAGGTACTGCTTCCTGGCAGGGGATTACTTAACTAGCAACAGACCTGTGCTCATTTGTGCTGGAAAAGCTCTCCAGAAACCTCCAACACATGGAGTGCTTCAAGCCTGCAAAATGAACTATGATTGTTGTAAAATCACTGTGAGAAAGAAGTATCTGATTACCCTGACAGCTGCTCAGAGTGATAGGAGAGTGACCAGCATTTTGCCATAAATAGTCTGAAAGACCATTTGTAACATCATTACTGTTGACTGTGATAATTTCCAAAGTTGCTAGTCTATTTTCCTTTGCTTTTTCTTTCTGAAGTATTGTGAATGTTTAAACGTGAACTAACTTAGCATTTGGAAATGTAGAGGCATTTCTCATGAGGGGGAATCTAGCTGGTGTGGTTTATTTCTCCAGTTTTCTGGCTATATTCTTAGAGGGTTGGTAATATCAGTGGTAAAGAGCATCTAAACACTGAATTTTTATCTGGGCTCTGGAGAAGATTAGTGCTTAGGGATCAATGCAGTTGGAATTGTATGCAGGAAAAAGGGGTGGTTTTGGGGTGGGTAGGCAGGCTTGAGACCCTTCCTCCTGGTTGAGTCCTTACTCTGAGCCTCTATGTATTTCAGTCAATGAAGTTTTTAATAACACTTAACTGTTGACTGTTGCTGCCTCAGCAAACTCAGCAATGAAATATCCCATCAGAGCTGAGCGAAACACCAGCACTCAGTTACTTGTGGTTCTGTCAGGAAATGAATTGATGGGATCTGAACTTTCTTTAAAAGCTGAGCAGTTTCCTGTTTCATAAGCCGATGAAGATGCCACAATCTTTATTCTACTTGGGTAGAAAGAGTTACAGCACAGTAGGGTTGCAGAAATCATCGAATGAAGATTCAGTAGAGCCAGGTGCTTCTCCTTAATAAGAAAATAAAAAACTTTGTCTTTTGTCATAACCAGTCTAATATAACTCAGTTCAATTGCTTGCAGAGCAAATCCTCTGTCTCTTCCAGTTGTCTGCAGAAATATGATTACACACAACTTGTATAGCAACTAAGTTTACTGCTTGGTAGGACAACTGTATTTTGTAAGACTCTCTTCATTAAAATGGTTGGCTCAGTCCCTTTATTACTTTTCCCCTCTTGGAAGGGCCATGACCTTTCCATGAAAGGTATATCTGTGATATATCTGGGTATATTTGCCCAGAATGTGCTCATGTTCTCTGCAGTCAGAAGAGTTACGGTCATTTGTTTTCAAATTAGAAAATGAAAATGCAGACATGTAGCTTAGAAATGTGAAGAGGTTTTTTTTTATAGATGCAATCTGTCCTTTGAAGGAAAAGGAAAAGGAAAATAAGAAAAAAGAATAATACCCAGTGGGATTTGCCAGTGGCTTTTTCTTTATATTATTCTGTAAGTCCAAGTGCTTACAAATAAAGTACATTGAGAGGTAACAACATCCAGGGGGAATAATACTGAAACAATGGTTATGGATTTCCAGAAGAAACATTTCTGCTTCCAGCAAGGTCAGGATCGTGTTATTGGCTGATGAAAAATATTAATAATTTGAATTTTATCTTTAACAACACAGAAGATACCCTTCCTCCCAAAGAAAAACCCTTTCCAGTTGCATCTTTTATACAAATAATACAGTGTAGAAGTGTGACTAATAATGTATGAAATCATGCATTTATTAATTCAAAAGAATAATTTATTCCAAATGTTAGAAGTACACGGAAAGTGATCAGATAACGAGTTAGTCTTTTAAACAAAAACATTTTCATGGCAGGCAAGAGAGACTAACTTTATAACTTCGCTTTATTCTTGTCCTCTAATGTTCAACAGAAAAATAAAACCAAATAATTATTCACTCAGTTATGTAAATATCATCAAACTTCTTGAGAAAGTGACTGAATTACATGTTACTACTTTGAATGCTTTTTTTTTTTTTTCCTGTAGCAAAACAAGGTAGAAAAAAAAATCCTGAAAAGTTGAAATCTCACCTTACCTTGACAGATGTAAGCTAAACCAAGAGCTCCAGGTTGTCTTTCAGTAAATATTAACACATAAAACTTTCAGAAAATGTTGTTTTAAGCTAGTTGCTTCTCAAAAAAAAAACTTCCCTTGAACCTTCAGGATTCAAACATTTAACCATATGTCAGAAAACTTGTGTGACAGTGGCTGACCCCACTTCTTTCCTGTTCTCTCTGATATCAGATATAGTCCTGTAGACTTTCTATGAAAAAGCATCTTAGTCATCTTTGATTCTTTGGTATGATGGACCTTTATGTCAGAAAGGCATGGCACTGGGCTCCAGGACTGCTATTTTTAGTGTCTCAATATGTTTGGATGAGGAAAATCATCTTGAAATTGTCTGCAGGGGTTTGAGCTAGGGAAAGATGCAAGGCAGAGTTTTCATTTACATTTCCCAGCATAGACAGCATAGTTACAAATGCCTGTAAAAATACCACCAAAGAAGGAAAAGAAAATAAGTTTAACATAGTTATTCAAGATGAAATGATAGTAGTCTGTCCCATCACTTGGGGGTCTCTGCCTCATTTTCTTATGAGATCCTGCATACTTGCATCATATCCTTTGTCTCGGGTTATCCTCCTCAGAGAGAGCACCTGTGGGCAAAGTATGTATTTTCTGTCCAATCCACTCAGATCCAATTTTCTCCTGCTCCTCCTGTTTTCCTGCAATTTATTTTGCCTCTACTTCATTCAGGCAAAAGAGCAGTGTCAAAACTGACTAAATCAAGGATGGATTCACCTTTTAAAATACGTAGATACTCTGCTGGCAGATGGGTCTCTTCAACCTATTGATGCTTTCCCAGCTTAGCAAAGGTAACCCCCCAGATCTCCATCAAAGTGATGAAGTGCTTCATTCACATGACTTTCTTACATGAGCTTGCTTACTAACAAATACTATTGCTAAAAACACTGCAGTGAATTTGGGATATTCAGCACTATTACAATTACTTGCTCTGAGATGTGATCTGTTTACAGTCAATAGCTGTAGAGTGCTAACAGACTGGCATTCAAAACACTTTTTTGAGGAATATCGTAACAGGAGAGAACACATGTTGCCCAACAGTATTGCAGGGTTAAGGCTTAGTTGCATAGAAGCAGCATTAACATATACCAGTGTACACCTGCAGATTTGCTTACAATATATTAAATAGGGAGATTAATTGCTTAGCTTCCATTATTGGTATTTTTATAGTGAACTTCATGGAAAATTATGCCTAGAATTTTTGTCTGTATTTATAAACTGTAGAATCTAGCTAATTAATTCAACTGAATGTCTATGCTAAGTTACTTGCCTCTAATTTACTGCAGAATTTGCAATGTGTTTTTTGGGTTCCTGGGTGTTTCACTTGTGGCACATTAGTTTAGCAAGAGCAGCTCTGAGTTTCTCTATAAATTCTGAAAGCCATACAGTAAAAAATGTTTTATTGTCTCTTTGTTATACACCTGCATGCATTTCATTTACCTGTCCCTTTCTCTTTAATTGTGCATTGCAAACAAGCTGCAGCTGCACACCTCAAGCTGGTGTTATAAAGATACACTTAAGAAACATTTACAAATTCTTAAGGTGATTACATATTTTAATACGACTGCCTCCATGTATGTAAAATTTGTAGTATGTATGGCTGTGTAGTAAGGTGTTAGCATGGTTTCTAAAGAATTAGCTGTCCCGTTTTTCTATTACCTTGACAGAAGACACATGTATGATTCACTAAACTGGAAATCTATGTAACACACTTCACACCTTACAGCATGTCACAGAAGGTGCAGCTCACATGAGACCAACCAGAGAGGAATCTTCAGGTACTACCACCAAAAATTCTTCATGTATTCACATTCTATTAGTGAAAAGAAGATTTTTAAAATTTTTTTTATTGCATTTTGCAGACTTTCTAAAACTTTCTCTAAAGAGAATTCTATCCAGGTATTTATTTTTCTTTCTGCATTTCTACATGCCGTACTATGACTCATATTCAAGATTTGGTGGCTTTCATCATTTTATCAGGTCTGAGTAGCATTTGAATGGAAAAGGTTTCTTGTGCTATACTGCAGAAAAGATTGCAGATACCGAAGTTGCCTTTTTAACAACAGTTAAACAGTTAAATCCAAAATTGTGGTCCTGGAAACCCTACTGAGCTATTGCCTAATTCCAAAGAGTTCTAAACTGTGAATTTCAACCTCAGGAAAAACTCCTTGCATCTTGACAGTGATGTCTGTCTTCATGTTCAACTCGTGTTCGGGACCAGCTGGTCTTAAGAAAATTCTTTCTACTCAAGTCTCCTGATGTTTCAGGAAAAACACCCCGATGTGCTTCTCAGACCTATGCAGAACTGAGTTCTCTGTAAAATGCAGGTCAACACTCAGTTTTGAAATCTCCTCTTCTCCTTTTCCTTTGCTGTTATAAAATGCACCCAAGAGAAAGGAGATTCTTCTGTTTCACATCTAACAATCTGGCTATTTTTGAAAATATGTAGGTGATCTTTGGAAAAGGGACAAAAAATTGAGGTTTGACTGCCACTGATTTTTTTTTAATTGTGTTTTTTGTTTGTTTTTTTTTTTTTTGTTTTGGGTTTTGTTTTGTTTTTACTTCATGGATGTATCTATTAAGTGCAAGAAAGAGAAATAAAGTCAACAGTGCTGCAAATTTCATCTCTGTACTCTTTTTTACTAATTTTAGTTTACTTCAATGTTACCTTTAAACTTTTAAAAAACCTTGAGTGTGCACAAGAAGAATAAAAATTAGCAAAGCAAGGCACTCCAAAACTAGCATATGTCATAATTGCTTTAGCTTCATTGTGTTAAGTGCAATATATCTGTAATAGTTAATTATATTGTCACTTTTTTTTCTTCCAGAACCTTTGCTTTATTATTCAGGATACCAGTTGAACAGGACTATCTAAATGAAAAAAAAGGTGAAGCCAGTCATTATTTTAGTTTGGTTTCATCCTGAAATGTGTGGTTTGAGGCTTATCTTGCTCTAACTACAAAATATTAGTTTCCTCGTCATCTTTTCTGTGTTTCTCAGCAATATAGCACCTGAGCGCTTCACAAGCGAGACTTGATGAATTTATATTGGTAAAGCCCTCTGAGTGAGGTATGTGATTTGCACCCTATAAAGGGAGAAGAAAACTAGAGCTCCCACTGATTTCAGCTGCATTGATGAATTGTCTGTGTTTTAACAGCTCAGACCTTCAGATTTCAAGTAATTTTTCCAGAAAACAGGAACACACAAATTCTGGCTGCCTGTCAAGAGCATGCTTTGAAACTACTGGATTGCCAGAGAGAAGCATCCAGGTGAGAATCCAGTTTTTAAGCACAGTGTCCAACCATCCTCACTTCTTAAAAGGTGATATCAAGCATTTGTTAATACCTTTTATTACTATAGAGGTGTTACAGACACATGCCTCTCTGTAGACCTTGGAGATCATTCATCATATACTCTGATAGGAGGGTTTTCTCTGAGTGGAATGAGATCGCATAGTTAATGCTTATGCAGGGCTGACATAAAGCGTTAAGGTTCCACGATAAGTGTGAATCTGACTTTTCTCAACTGTTAAACTCACAACCTTGAAACATTTATGTCTTGCTGCCACCTGCATATAATTTCCTAATCCCTTTGTTATTCACAATATTTCTGTCAATTTCATTCTAAAGAGTTCTATTTCATCATCATTTTTTCTAGTGCTAACAATGTTTTTAGTGAAGTAATCTATTTACTAAAAATATAGTTCAGGACTGAATAAAAGTTCCCACAGAACTGGGTTGAATTCACAACATGTTTTGATCCCATAAATAGGAGAGGAAACATTTTGGAAAGTTTTTTTCTTTTTTTTTTTTTTTTTTTTCCTTTAACNAATTAATTAAATATTAAAACCCTGGTATTTCTTACGTTGCAGGCTTTAATCCAAACTGGTCTGAAGTACCTTGTACTTAGTCAAACAAAATCCTTATTTTGGCAAAATAATGATGTTCCTATTTTTTTTGGTTGAAAAAAACCCACCACCACAAGACAAAACTCTAACCCCAAGTAATTTCCTCAGTTCTTGCTCCCACCTTTTTTCACTCTTCTTTTTCTTTTTTATTTTTCCAAACTGTCCTCTATAACTTGATTCTACAGTTGCTTGTCCCAGTCTGATGATCTGCTCTTGTCTTTGCTTCTTCATGCTCTGACTCCTGCCTCGGTTCTTCCTCTTCAGGTACGTTGTCACACTAGCCTCTTGTTTCTAGTCACTTTGCAGTGTAGCTGCAGGTACACTAACAATGTAAATTACATTTCCATGCTCCGTGTGGCCGTTTTGTCTTTGTATAGTCACTACACTATTTTCTAAGAAACTGATGAATTTAAGCAGCCTACCGTATTCAGTGAAGTCAATGAGGTTTCACTAGTGTGGCTATAAGCAGAATTTGAGTGGTAAAATGGTCTTTTTCTTCTTTGCAGTATTGCCTGTGTCTGTTGGTGACAGGGTTGCTTGTTTTATCTTGGTGCTTTTATCTGTTCTACTCTCCAGTAAGACCCTTCTTCCAAATGGCTCCATGCTTTTAGGTGTATTTTAATAATTCATCACAAAAAGCTAGAGTAAGCAAGATAAACACAGTATGATCTATGGCTGCACCTTAAAGGCAGGAAGAACAAATCGTGTTTAACCACATAAAAATCAAGGGCTCATCTCACTTTACAGACAGGGAGTGATAACACTTGGTAAAAAACCCCACCTGATTTATAAACACTTGACTTCTATATTAAAAAAAGAGATGGGTGGGAAAGATCACAAAACAGATGGTAATTATTTAAATGGAATATTATTCAAAAATATAAAGGTGCATTCATGTGCATAACAGTTTTTCAAAAAAGTATTAATATAAAACCAGCTAAATACATCAGTGGTAAATGTCAGCTCTATTTCTCTTATAATGTATTTCTTGGCTTTCTGTGAAGAAAAACCTCAACAGTTATTCAAGTTCTTTGTTAAAAACTGAGGTCTTTGTGTGTTATTCAGGGTTATTTGGACTATTTTAGTAGAACTGGCTGATTAAAAATATACTTCACCGCGCAACTACTTGACAGTTAACTTTATTCATTGTCCTCCCTTTCTCTCTGTTTCAGTGTCCCTATTGTTCCACCTCCCCAACCTTTCCACATCCTTAGCAAATTCCTACTTCTATACTCTGTCCCCACATCTCATAGCTCTTCCTCTAAACATTCCTTGACAATATAGAGGCTCTATCCACTCATCACATTTCTTAATATTTCTTGAAATAGTTGATAAACTGCTCAGTGTTCACTGTATGCTGCCTGGGTTTTGTGATCCATGGGACAACAAAGAAGAGCTAAACATCTCCAAATACTGGGCAGTTGGGCAGTGAAGATATAAAATGCCAATATGTAGAGGGAAAGAGGGCAGGGTTTTTTTGGATACCCAGTGGCAAAAAAAAGTGGAAGCTTATGATGTTCCATAATAGCATTAGCTTCTGCTCTTTGCCTTCTGTTCCAGCTTATGGATAAGAGAAGAGGATTAGGCAGCCATGGGGAGAACAGGAAGATAAGGTTCCCCATGCCAGGGAACACACTCTGGCTATGATATGGATGCTCCAGGAGGTGTGCCAGCAGGTCCAATAGCCCCATGGACCTTTAAGCTCTTTGGCTTTTCTAGCACTTTTCTCCTTTCTGGAAGACCTGCAGAAACTATTTCATTCTGTAAAATTTGTCACAAATCTAATGCTATGATTTAAAATAAACATTTAACTTAGATATTTGTGTACAGCAAGTTTGCATTCTGGTAAACATTTGGTATTCAAGTTATGCTTTTCCTTTGGCCCCAGGTACATTATTTGCACCTTTTTCTTCACATCCTATCTTTTTTTCCTATCCTTTTAGTCTTATAAAGTGTCCCACTTGTTTGTGTAACAGATCACAATCTAAGTCATTGACTCAAAGTATGGGGATGATTAAGTGGTTGTGTTTATGTATTTTTAAATAAGAATGATATTGTAGATAGATAAAGGTCCCTTCATTCAACAGGATTCTTAATCTCTTTGCCAACTGATTCATGAACTGTAAGTCATGCAGAAAAATTCTGATACCAGTGAACTCCTGCACACTGACAAGATAGTTTCGTGTAATTGAAATAATCCTAGACATATTAGTTAAACAGAATGAATTTGGACAGCATCCAGAGGGGTTAATGCAGTGTGATATGTTTCCAATGCTTTTTTTTTTTTACACTTTAGTGATCTTACTTGGGAGCGCCAAGTATTCTTATTAATCAGTAGCCATATAATGTATGGCATTAATAATGTAACTACCAGATACAATAGTCGCTGAAGGAAGTACTTAAAAATACACTGTATTTGACAGCAGTTAATGTGAGGGTATCTCTTGTCTGTCTCTGTCACTTTTTCTGTGCTCTTTTTTGGACAAAAAGTGGGTTGTTGCCATGTTAGAGGTCCCATCCTCCTGTCTGTCCTTCTCCATCTGCAAAATGAAAGGCACAAACTCGTGAAAGGACTTGTTACAGACGAACAGAAGGGGACTGCATTTCTGACAAATTGCTCTTGCTGTGGGAAGAAATCTGTATCTTTAATTTAGCTACCACATAAAATATTTTCCCTGATCTGTTTCAGATACTTAAGTGCTGCCTATAATGTATGCTACTGGAATTAGACAGCAGGTGTTTGCTTCAGGTAGTCATAAAGTCTTTTAAAAGACTTTAAAATGTCAGTGTCAGTTAAAAAGTCTTGGTGGGAAGTTAGCTACTGTGGACACTTTATGGCAACTTTCAATACATTGCTTTTCTTCAAAGAATTATATCAAATTTTCATTCATCCATGACGGAAGACAGTCAATTGGATGCCTCCAAAAGTAAAGCCCATGTGCACAGGAGTTATGCTGTTGCTCCCTGTACCGTTTTTAGGTCATTGCTAGTTTTGTCAGACTTGTCATTTCCCACATGCGTTACATACCTGCCAAGAATCTGCTTGAAGCAAAACCATCCTGTATTTGGTTGGGTTTTTTTACCTTCTCTTCCACTGACAAGCCTTTCTTAAATTTCTTATGATTTCCATTGACTCTATTCTGATTGTGTTACTTTATTCTTTTCTCCCTTGCTTCTAAGGAAAGATCTTGGATTTTCAACCATGTGAATAATTACTGAGAGAATGTGTGTATTATATTATGTGTGTAAATATCTAGTTAAAACTAGAGTTAGGGACAGACTTTGTCTTAATGGAAGACGGCTAAAACCTGTGAACCATTTTAATTTAGAGATAATTAAAAATATTAAAATTAATCAGACAGATAACATAAACTGAATGTACCCAATATAATACATCTTTAGCTTTCTTTTTTCTTCCAGAATGAGGTACATGTGTTGTAGGAATGATTTTTAAAACAACATTTAACAAACTTCTATTCACTAGCTGTATAAGGAATATATATGTATTAATACAAATATATAAATACATTAATTTATTCCAATAGCTTGGAAATATTTACAATGCTTTGCATACAATATTTTACATGAATAATTTTTACCTTTATATCTGCGATGTTCTCAGAAAAAGTTACATTTCACTCTGGTCTTCCTGCTGACTTAGCTGCAAGAAAATCATGGTAGAATAACTGATCAATACTAATGCACAATTCAGCAAGAACTTTGCCAGTAGAAAGGAACTAGAGGTAGTCCCTGCTGTTATAAAATGGTGTATTGGATATATTTAGGTGATACTCCAACTTTACGATAGAGCTTCTGAAGTTTCTTATGTTTTAGTAGCATATTGCTTTTTATAGCACTTCGTTTTTACCTCAAAGGGACATAAGAAAGAAGATGCTTTAGGTTGTTCCGTAAAATAGGTAAAAGATACACATTGTACCTTTTGGAAATTTGCAAAAAGGTTTTCTCAGAGCATGAGAAAAGAGCAAGCACTGTGGGAAATAGCCCTAACACCGTTTGGGAATATCTCATGCGTTTCTGTAAAGATACTCTAGTCTGTTTCTTCTTGTTTTCATCATCCCATACCATGTAGTGACTGAAGGCCTGCATCTATATGTCTTAACATACTTACACACTATTTTTAGAAGTCTAATAAAGAAGATAACAATGGGAAAAAAACCCAGATGTCTGTCCCCAGATGTTTACAGCTCCTTCTTTTTTGTGAGAGTTAATCACCAGAGAGGTAGCAGAATGCAGCACTGATGTTTTATGTGTAAACTGCTACACAGTGCATGTTTCCGCAAGAAATAGAGGCAAGAATATTTCACTCAGTAGCCTAGCATTCCAGTGCAACAACATATAAGGCTACAAAAAAAAACAAAAAAAATCAGTTTTGTTCCAATCCAGACCCTCTACAATTCTACAAATTTAATTCAGAGAAACAGTAATACATAAATATAACTGTCAGCTGATTGAGTTGTTACTAGATTATATCAATTTTGTTTAACAATTTTGTTGAACTATTTTGCTACATCAAATACTTTATTTGGGTTTTGCATTGCAATTTTTAATTAATTTTAAAGAACTTGTATTTTTTTAAAACAAAGAGACACAAAGCACTCTCATGTTAATTTCAACCATCCACATATATTACACTGCAACACTTGCTTTGGTGACCTGGGTTTATTTTGCCTTTAAGATTTCAGTTTCAAGGCAGCCTGTTCCTTGTTAATAGATTGATTAAAGTATGTTCTGCATATCATACAGGTACTGTCTTGAACTCTGTATTATTTAATTTAGTTATCACCTGGGGGCAGAGAACATATAAATATCAACAATAAGACTTCATGCGACTTTTGTGAGTAAACAATTTTTGTTGCTTTATTTCCTAAAATCATCATTGACTGTGATTTACATGCATTCCTGTTTATTGACAGTTAGGATAGAACTTGATGCAAAAGGCAGATTCAACACTTAGGAAGTGGTGAATCACCTCCTCTAGGTGCTTCTATCTTTCATTTGCTGTAGAAGAGCTGAGATGGCCAGCACGAACGTTTGACTTTCAGCGTGTAACTTTCCCAGGCACAGTGTATAACTTTCACTCTGGTGGCTTTTTCAGAGTTTTTGTTTCAAAATTGGTCCTTTCTCTGTGGTCCTTGAGAATTTGGCTGCCAAGAGGACATCTGTTTAAAAGTTGGAGTTCCCTTGCTTGAAACTGCCCAGTCCGGTGGAAAAGAGTGTGGGTGAAGCAGGTGAAGGTGCACGGACCACACAGCTGGTCTCCTGGCTGGGCTGTTTTAGAATCTATCTCAGAGACATTATTCATGACAGGTAGCAATGCACACACAATTTAAGTAACACGTACATTCTCCCTCTCCCTCTCCACAGTGATACTGATGAGGTGATTTTTGAGTTTCGGGTATTTTGCTGGCATGATATTATTCAAGGAGTCTGATTTAGGTACAGTATTTGACAAATTTTCTTTTTCTCCAAAGTCCTTACATCAGAGAGAAAAATAATGATATTTACCTAAAAAAAGGACAATTTTTTAAGACCATGAAGTCAACACTACAACTAAGTATGAACTTCTATTCACAACTGAGGTAAGCAAAAATATTAATGACCATTTTTGTTTTTTATTTCTAGTCAACTTCTTTCATGTTATAGTTTACTTTCATTTTATGTAAATAGTACCAAACATGAAAGGCTGTTGCTAGCATGACGAGAAACGTTTCTCAATTTAGTACCTTGCAAGAGATTGATTGGAATGTCTCTCTGCATTTTGTTAAAGGAAAGGATAACAATGTATCTGATGCTGAAATTAGTTTCAGAACAATTTTCAAGCACTTTTTAGAATGTCTTATTATCATCTCTCTAATTGTGCTTCTACATTGCTTGGATGAAATGTCAAGGTTTTATTACATGCGTTTGTTCATGCTGTAAATCTTTGATTTATCTTTTTTTAACTTATTGATTTGATGGTCAGATCATTGAAAAAAAGACATGAATTCTGGTCTATTTTATTATGCTTTTATTACTTTATCCCACCAATTGCAAAGGAGTAAATCTACTTTATTGTTTTTCAAAAGGTTAATGTGACCATTAATCTCTCTTGAATTTATGCTACACACTATCTGCTTTATTGCATATCCATTACAGAACCAAAGCTCTGCAAATTTGATCAAAACCAAACAAATTCTTTTTTCATCTCGTATTCCCAAAAACCCTTGTCTGCTTGGAAACTTTAGTGTAACTCTTCTGTTATAGTCCCTTTAGTGTTTTCAGCAAATTAGCTAGCAGGCACGGTAAGAGTATCTAGATGACAGAGTAATTAGATATGCATGTTTCCTTCTTTATCAACCATAGCATAGTTTAAAACTATGCTAGCAGTGAGGCTGCTTCAGCAGAACTGTTTTTTAATTTGTAGAATTGGCTGTTGATATTTCTTTAAAGGCTGAAAGAGGACTTACAGTTTTCTTCATTAATAATGATGTCTTGGAGGAAAAAAAGATTTTGCTATGTGGAACTTTGGCAGGTGCCAGGTCCCGGATGCCAGGAACAATCAGAGAAGGCTCTTTAGGGTGTATGATCTATTTTAATCTGCGGGTAGCCAGCTCTGTTTCAGAGATACGAAAAAGGCTGTGAGACGTTTGATATTGTCTATTGCCTACATAGGAAAGCTAAAGCAGTCAGTGGTGAGCAGATCTGGAACCGCCCTGCAGCCATATAATGGGTGCTACCTGTAGAATGGCTGTTTACTGCAGGTTGAATTTAGTGTGGCTTAGATATTTTCATGGAAAATCCCTCAGTAAGTGCTTAAGATGTGGTAAGAGACAAGGCCACGAGCAGCAAAAAACCAGTCCTGATGGAGGAGCAAAGGACCTGTAATGAATTTAGAAGGAGGATATTCTCCGAAGAAGCAGGTAACTGGTGCAGATACCTGCAAGGTGTAATGCACAGTGCTGTGCGTTGCCTCATGGATGGGACAGCTTTGGGGCAAAGTGCAGTTTAATCATGACTGCGGGCAGTAGCTCCGTGTTTACGAACTCTGCTCAGAGAACTTTACCAGCATGTCTGCTGTTCTATTTGTGCACGACTATAATCCTTTGGACCCCAGCTGGCTCACTGTCAAACCAGCGCAGATGCTTTCTTATCTTACTTTCCAGCAGTAGCATTGTGCTTACATCATGTACTCTGTAGACATGCCTTGCAACATTGACAGGAAAAAACCTTATCTAGTCTTGCTTAGGGTAACCACTGGGAATGGTAAGACAGATGTGTACATTACTTGTTTTACAGTCCTTTCCCCCCCTAAGTTTCTTTTTTTTTTTTTTTTACTGAAGCATGAATAATACTTTGTTTTACTTTGACCACAAGCTTTTGGAAAGAAGAATCAGAAATACTTCAGTCTGGTCAAATATGTTTTCATGTAGTTCAGGCTTATTAAAGGAGTGGGAGAACTGCAAAAATTGCAAGAATACTTAGCCCAGGAAGGAGACAGTGGCACTGTTAGGTCTGTAACTGACAGATGGTGCCAGCCAAAAAAAAGAAAATCTTAACAATATTCTGTTAGAAAGCTCAGCTGGCAAAGTGTACCAAAGAACAAGAGACAGGGTTAAATACAATGTCTGCCACTCAGTTTTGGAAGGCACACCAGTACTTGTTCTGGGTTGTTGGACTTGCTTGTCAGCTTAGAAAAAACCCAGCCTATAAAGTGCAGTATGTTTTACTGTAGTTGTAGCTTAATTAAAGATAATGAAAAGATTCAGATATTCAGAGTTATCTTCTTAGCAAGAGCCTTGTGCATGACACTGAGCAGAAGATTCGAAACTTCAGGCTCCTTTCCAAGTTAAGCTTGTTATAATACCTTCCTTTCTAAGTTAAAAATAGGAGGGATCATTCCTGTGCTTTTCTGCATTTTATTTCCTTTGCAAGTGTAATAAGCATATGTCTGCTTATCCATAAGCACAAAAGGGAGGACATGCTGTCAGCATTTTAAGCCTTATTTATTCCCGAGAACGTCTCAGAGATTACAGAACTAAGTAAATGTATGCTATTACAAGTAAATGTTTCGCAACCTGCAAGGGTTTTTCTTTAGCTCATTTTTCTTTAACTACTTTCTCCTCTTGCTAGTCCTCCACAATAGACTTGGTTATGACTAATTCTTTATCTCCGCTACCTATTCGTTACCCTCTGTATTTCATTCAAAATCCCGGGTGTGGCTTCAAAATGCTAAATCCAGAATTGCTCAAGATTCACCCTGGAAAATGTAAAAAGAAACAGAAAAGATATCAACCATCCAACAGGTTTTACTCTCTAAAGGGTTCACTTTCTGATCCTTGAATTGTTTTTCTTTGGGTTTAAGAGGAACTCCTTGAGCCCAAAATGTATCTTTAGTTTCATTGTGCAGTGCAACAGGTCCAGGCCATTGAATGCCTCTGCAAGTCTACAGCCTGTGCCCCAAGTTGGAAGACAAATTATAACTTGAAAGCATTAGGAAGCAGCGATCAACTTCAGGCAGGATACTTAACCTTTCAATAACTTCTCATTTTTATACAGAAAAGAGGAAAGATTATTTATGGCAGTATGAGATCCCAGTATGAGAGAATCCTAAGATCTTTCATTACCCTTACTAATCCTGTTGGAATTAAACTTAAAAAGAAAGGTGCTAAAGGCATTTCCCTTCTGGAAGGAATGTAAGTCAGCATTTGATGATGCTTTGTATCTCAGACTCTCAGGGGTATCCCTCACAGAAGGAAAATATTTGGATGAATGAGCAAGTAGATTGTAGAGTCTTCAAGTTAACTCACACCAGTTGAAAATGAACAGTGAAAGGACGAAGTTTTTGCAGATCGGCTATGAAATGTTAAACATCAAGAAAACTGACCTAAAAACCCCCTCTCATTCTTAACTGTTAGTGGTTTTGGTGGTTTTCCTTACTTTTAATTTCCTCTCTAAATAAAAAACTTTGAAGAGGAATGAAGGGACAGACTTGAAGATGCTTTGGTGATGATGATATAGCACTCAAATTATATCTTTAATAAAGTGACAGCCAGTGGAATGCACTGAAGATCAGTTAACCATAGGACAAAAATACTTCATAGATGTATTGTGCTGCACTGCAGAGAAAATGGGCCAGGGACTGGCTGTTACAGAAGGAAGGTGAACACTTCTGATGAACTTGCCAAAAACCCCAATGGTTTTCTCTTTTTTTTCCACTTGAAAGCATTAGAGGAAATATATGCTCCTTTTTGAGACTTCCGCACTAATTTTGATACTGATTTTTTTAAAATGTTTTTTTTTTATTTTATTGTGAACATTCTGACTGCTCCTAAATTTGAAACTGATTTTACAATTCACTAATGGAGAATGCTTAATTTTTTTATTTGAACAAAAGAAGGTCTCAATACAGAAAAAATATTTCCAGCCTAGCTCTAGTGATAGTGATTTTGGATTGCTCCTGGAGATGTTATTTGGATGAAAGCTCCTGTCAGACTTCATAAAATGACTGACAGGGCCAAATTGGCATGCATTAAGGGAAATGACAGGAGAAAAGCTTAATCATTCCTGTACCAATAGATTCAAGCTATTTTGGTGATCACACTGCCATCCTGTGTGTGTCAGTAAGGCTTCACTTTCATCTCTGTAGAAAAAGCTATGAGGCAAAAAGGCAATTGGCCTTGATTGCATGCCGAGGAGAGGCCAAAGAGAAAAGTAAAGCTTTCTTGGCACTGATAGGATAACTGGTCACACTAATACACTCTGCTGTGTCCCACAAAACAAACAGGAAGATAGTAGTAAAATTGAGGAATGAATTCTTTCACATAGTGACAGCTTGGAAGTACATACCTGAGTCCCTGCCTCGACCCGGTTTGGTGAGGGAAAAAAGTCAGTAGAAGGCGAGAAACAGTATTAAATGAACAAAAAACTTTGAAAAACCATCAGGTTATTCTAATATAATGACTATACTAGTAGTCTGACTGATATTAAATATAAGCTGTCAATTAGGGAAAGGTTAGTTAAGCCCTTTTTTGTAATTCCAAGTGGTTCCATTGAATGCCCACCATGAAGTATTTGGGTTTCTCCATAGCCACAGCCTTTGCTGGAGGCTGCAGAAATTCGCTACTGAGAATTTTTGAGTGGCACAGTTGGCAAGCCTTTAGCTTCTTGAGGCAATATTGGAAATACAAAAGTCTGGCTTGCAGATAAAACTCCTGAGTCTCTTCCTCTGTCATATTGACTTGTTAAAATCCTAATGTGCAGGACCACAATAGCAGTGTTATCCTGAAAAGTTGAAGGCTGTCAACGACGTCACAACACAACTTTGGAAGCAGGTTTTATTCTACTGACTACAACTGGCCACCCTTTGAGTATAGGTGGGTGTGCTCTAGAGCTAAGTTATCTCCTTGCATATTGTTTCCCTTTTCCTTAAATATTGCCCATCCCATCTCCACAGGACTTCTCTTTTTTTGCCAATCCTTTGCTAAACTCATAGAAAAGGTGAAGAATTACTAATTCTCTGTGCTTGACAATGCTGCTGTGTCACACAGGAGTTTATGTGAAGTTCCTAAGCTTAGTTTCAGTCCTCCAGATGGGATGTGCTCAGACAAGCTAGTGAGAGACAGAACGACAGACAGGATTTCCTTACTTTTCTCAGTTTTGGTTTTTGGATTAGGTGGGACCTTCTTGCAGGAGAGGAGCAGCTGATGTGAAAGCGTCACGCCTGTGAAGGGAAGTTTAGTAGCTGGACTTCGTGGCAAGCAGGAGAGCAAGTGATCACGGGTAGGAGCAGGAGGCGGGGTACAGATGGCCCTTCCGGTTCCACACTGATGAAGATGACTCCTAAAGACCAAGAGGGATTTTGGCTTTGAGTATCCTGACAGCAAGGAAAGGCCTCATCTGCAGGAAGTGGGTGAAATATTTGTCATATATATATTTTTAAATTATTATTATACCTACAGTAATAATACAGTTTTCCCTACCAGAAAAATATCTAGGCAGATCTCCTTCAAAGCTCTGGCGTGCTTTTGCAAGCAGAAACATAAAAAAACTGGGAATGCAAACCAGATATTACACTTCTACAGCTTTATCAATGCTGGGCTTTTTTCTTTCATTTATAAAGCTTTGTCTACATAGGTATAAATCTAGCAAGAATGGCATTTCTGCCACCGTGTTGCGCAGATGTTTTTGTAACGATGTTTAGCTGGAGTGACACTGGAAACCTTAGTAGCCAGGTATACCCTTCTCAGTGAGAAATTCAAGAGTTCAGATTATGGCCAGCAAATAAAAAGTATTGTATATGTCCCTTGAATTCTCACTTTGTAATATCCTAATGCACAGCAACATAGCCGCGGTAGTTGGCCATTACAGAAATTGCATTTTTTTTAAGATGTGAATCAGGATATTACCATACGGTACCATAATCAGAGGCCACGAAAGGATTTGTCTCTTTCTCTAAACCATGGGGGAGGAATATTGGTGGGCCTCACTTCTTGCTCTTTTCAATCTATTCTTGCATTTCCTACAAGTTTTGTCTGTTTGCACATTTCTTCCTTTCTAGCCCTGATCTAAATGTGATTCCCATTCTTTTACTACTTTATTCCTTAGTTTCTGCCTACAGTAAAAGGCACGTCATGCATTCAGAGACATGACCCCTCTTATTTTATGTTCTGTTGTCATTGCTTTTTATTTACCACATCTCCAGCTTCTCTTTCCATTTTATCAACAAATTCCCCTTTTACTAGCTACTGTGGGAATTTGTCACAGTTTGGTTCCTCGGCATGTTGCTATAATTTTATTTGGAATTTTACTGACATTTATTCTTTTCTGTTATTTTTGACCTTGTATCATTCATTAACATGACTCCCCCTTATGGCACGACAGTGTCTTCACCTCTTACTGCAAAACTGCAGAATGCTTCTGCTTGATGATGGCTGTTGCAGCTTTTCTCTCTCCGATACCTTTTTTGTTATTTCCTACCCTAACTAATGCTCCTCATTTTCCATTCTCAGACCAGTTACCATGTCTATTTGCTCCTCATTCTTAATAGTATTAAGATCCTCAGGGGATTTCTTAAGCGTGTTTAGTGCCATGGAACTGTCTGATGTGTTTGTGGTTCACAATGCTCCCCTTCAAAGAGCCCAGAGCTTCTATTAAAAACGTAGTTGCCAGATGTTATGAGAAAAGCTATATAGAATTATAAAAACTTACTTTATCTAAGGTACAGCAAAAACACCAAAACCCCCTACAATTTCTTATAATGTGACATAAAAATGTGATGCTCTTTAATAGCACAAGCTCAGGCTTTATTAAGACAGAACCAGCTATTAGAGATGAACGTCCCTAAAATATCTACGTATTAAAGAGTAGCATGCATGACTGGTTATTGCTGACAACCTGAACTGAAGCAGGCTTACACAAACACAAGGCTTTACAATAGCACTAGGCTATTAAAAGTCTTAGCTGACACTTCCTTTATGATGAGGACTTTCAACAGAACTTTGGAATCCCAGATCACATGTCCCACCAAAATTCAAGACCAAAGGGACTTACCTGAGTTAGATTCTACCATTTTGACATTTACCAAAATCCCAGTCCCGTAGAGTCAGTGTGAGTGTTAACAAGGACTTAAATGAAGTTTTGGTTTCACTCATGGGTCTTTTAAAGCTTCCATTAACCTTAATGGGCTGTGAATCAGAGCTATTGAACAATGGCAATGAGAAATCAATTGCTTACTGTAATAAGGTCTTGCGTGTGAGAGGGAGGGGGACAGATCCTACCCTTAGATTTTATGCTTTCCTACATCTGAGGTTTATTTTTCATTTATAAAATCATAGACAGGCAACTTCTGTGGATTCACGAAAACACAAACCAGACTCAGATAAGAGTCACTTTAAAGTGGTAGCCAACTCTACCTAACACATATCATGTTCAATGAATTAGCTAATAATATAACTTAGTAGGTGGTAAATGAGCTAATAAAATACGTAATATAGTTCTATGTTGGAGTCCAAAACAAGTGTTAAAATAACATTTACCATTATGCTTGTAGTAATTAGTATAAGCTGCCTGGCAGGAGGTGAGTGTGCTGCACTATTACAAAAATCACAACAGGAACAATCTCACTATTTGTATCTGGGATGAAAGGGAGTCTGTGAATTTATCCCACAAAATGTGCTTTGTGAAGAACTGACTAAGCACAAAGGTCAGCATTGGGTATTAAAATTTAAAGCCCAAGAACCAAAAGCAACATTACCCAGTGAGCCAACAGGGACTGGAGTAATCGATCATATTAGCCAAAAAGTAGAATAAGATTGCACCATTGTATGCTCTGGCAAAGTAATAAAATGACTTGGATAATGTTGATTGGAGTCATTTTTGCTGATTCCACAAAAATATAAAACAAATGAGAATTGAAAGTAAATCTGAACTGAGAAACTGAACAGAGCGCTATATTCCCCGACTGCAAATTCTACAGGAATTGCTTGAAATGTGTATAAAAAAACTGTGTGGTGAAATGAACATGCTGGGCTTCATTCTGCACCACTGACTTAATGGGATCTTCCTGAGCGGCAAATGCAGGATTCAGCTCCAGTTAGTGGCACGGGCACTCGACTCCAATCATACAGCTAGTCAGACAGACCTGGGAGTAGAAACTGTGTATTGATATACCTAAATGGGGAAAAAATGTTCACAAAACATTTTTTCCGGTGTAATAACTGGAAATGTGCTCAGTTCTTTTGAACAAAGGGTTAGGTAAGTTGTTATGCCTTGACTTTTAATGCTTGGGAATACCTGCTCAGGAAGACATGTAAACTAGTGTTTAAATCCAGACCCATACAAAACAGCATTTAAGCATGCACTAACCTTTGAGCTTAGTAACTCCACCTGTGTAAGTGCTCTCTTTGCTCCCTTTATCCTACAGACTACTTCAGCTAGGGTTTTTAGGGTTGAAGGTGTAAAACCACAGAATAACATCTAAAAAAATGAGTCATAAATGCTCCCTTGGGATGGAGGAATGCTAATCTCATCTGTGCTGTATTAGCAAGATAGTAGCCAGCAAGTCCAAGTACCACTGAATATTCCCTTCCCCTTGGTTTTCATAAAACCATAGAATAATTTGGGTTGGAAGGGATCTTAAAGATCATCTAGTTCCGACCCCCCCTGCCATGGACAGGGACACCCTCCACTACACCAAGTTGCTCAAAGCCCCATCCAACCTGGTCTCAAACACCTCCAGGGGTGGGACATCCACAGCTTCTCTGGGTAACTTGTTCCAGTGCCTCACCACTCTCATTGTAAAAAATTTCTTCCTAATATCTAATCTAAATCTATCCTCCTTTAGTTTGAAGCCATTACCTCTTGTTCTGTCACTACATGACCTGGTAAACAGCCCCTCTCCAGATTTCTTGCAGGCCCCCTTCATGTATGGGAAAGCTGCAGTAAGGCCGCCTCTTCTCCAGGCTGAACAACCCCAGCTTTCTCAGCCTGTCTTCACAGGAGGGGCGCTGCAGCCCTCTGATCACCTTTGTGGTCCTCCTCTGGACTTGCCTCCACAGCTCCATGTTCTTCTTATGTTGGGAAACCCAGAGCCGGATGTAGTACTCCAGGTGTGGTCTCACAAGAGCAGAGAGGCAGAATGACCTCCCTTGACCTTCTGGCCATGCTTCTTTTGATGCAACCCAAGATACAGTTGGTTTTCTGGGCTGCAAGTGCACATTGCTGGGTTGTGTTGAACATCTCATCAACCAACACCCCGAAGTCCGTCTCCTCAGGGCTGCTTTCAATCGATTATCTGCCCAGCCTGTAGCTGTGCTTGGGATTGCCCTGACTCATGTGCAGGACCTTGCTCTTGGCCTTGTTGATCTTCATGAGTTTTGCACAGGCCTGAATCGCATCCCTTCCCTCCAGCATGTCAACCACACCACACAGTTTGGTGGTGTCAGCAAACTTGCTGAAGATGCACTTGATCCCACTGTCTATGTCACCAACAAAGATGTTAAGCAGTGCCAGTCCCAATACCTACCCCTGAGGAACACCACTTGTCACTCGTCTCCACTTGGACATCAAGTCATTGACCACAGCTCTGAGTGCAACCATTCATCCAATTCTTTATCCACTTGAGTGGTCCATCCATCAAATCAATGTGTTTCCAATTCAGAGACAAGGATGTCATGTGGGACAGCATCAAATGCTTTGCACATGTCCAGGTAGATGATGTCGGTTGCTCTTCCCTTATCTACCAGTGCTGTAATCCCATCACAGAAGGCCACCAAATTTGTCAGCCATGATCTGCCCTTAGTGAAACTGTCTTGGCTGTCACCAGTGACCTCCTTATTCTCCATGTGCCTTAGCATAGTTTCGAGGAGGATCTGCTACATGATCTTGCCAGACACAGAAGTGAGGCTGGCCGGTCTGTGGTTCCCTGAGTCTTCCTTTTTCCCTTTTTAAAATGACGGGGGTTATGTTTGCCCTTTTCTAATCAGTGGGAACTTCACTGGACTGCCATGACTTCTCAAATATGATGGATAATGGCTTAGCAACTTCACATGCCAGTTCCCTTGGGACCTGCAGATGCATCTCGTCAGGTCCCATGGACTTCTGCACCTTCAGGTTCCTTAGTCTCAAACCTAATCTTCTTCTACAGTAGGTGATTTTTCATTCTCAGCATAGAGATATTTTGAAGTATGAAAATAGATGTATATTTTTTATTAAGAAAATGGCTCGTATTTATGGTTAAATTAGGTCATTGCAATCTTCTCTGAGTCTTTTTAATGTTTAAAAGAAACATTGACTTGTATGTTTACTATCTGGAAATTATACTCCGATATACTATTGTAGATTTTTTTGTGTTTCAGCTGTTCACGTTATTGAAATACTTTGCTAGTTTAGTGAATGCCAGTGAGTTTCTGGAGTCCCAGTATATGGGACTAAAGCAATAACAGAGAAGGTATAATTCAAGATCATAAAATACCAGACTTTGTGCAGGCCCTGAAATGCAGGTTTTCATAATTTACATGCCACTTCAATTCTCTATTTATTCTATGTTTTGTTGAAGAATAAATATTGATTACTGAGATTTTTCTGTAATTGTAAGTCATAAATACACAAAAATTCAGAAGTTGTCCAATAAAGAGTGTCTTCTCAGAAACTGGACCATTTGTGAGCATTTGAATGGGAATATTGGAATTATTTTTAGCTGAAACACTGATGTTGAGATTGATTTTGAAATATCTTTAGTGCATAACAATGTAAGGGCATTCTACTGAGGAGCAAGCAAACATAATGGTATTGAGATCCTAATTAGAGTTGTAAACGCCATTATAAAAAGAACTTGCTCCTATTTCTTTCACAAGTAAACACCTCTGATTCACAGAAAAGTATTATCAATAAAAGAACATAGTAAAACAATTGGTTAGCTTTTATTTGACTCATTCATTCGTTATTTGATTCATTTCTTCTCAGTATAATAAATCTTGGTTCTTCTTTATGGCTAAGATGTCAAGAGCTTTTTAATATGTGTTGTAAGTGCTGTGTATCTTTATACAACCTTCATGTAATAATTTCTTAATACTCTTGTAGATGAATAATTACATGATTTATGAAAAATATATTGAGGTCATTTGATAATACAATTGGTTATTAGTATAAGAATATTGATACCAACTGGAGAAAGTAATTACCTGGCAATGCTTAAGCAAATTACTTCCAAGCACAGTAAACCCAGAGCACTCTTTCCAGAGGATGCTAGCACTGTTTCAGAAGTTGAGAGGATTTATATAAGAATCTAATAATTTGTTTCTTGAAATAAAAGAAAAATAAGTGCTTATTAAACCCAAATAAAACATAAAAGCTTACACAGAAAGTGAAATGATTAAAAGAAAAAAAGATACAGCTCTATTTAAAAGGTACCTGGAATTTTAAAGAAAAACGTTTAAACCACTCCAAAAGACTATTTTTAAAACATCTAGATAAAACTGATGTGGATTACTGAAGTTGTAGTATAATACAGAAACCAACTCCTATGAAACAGTTTTCAGTGATCATGTGCGCTCAGAGAGGAATCTTTTCACTAAGATTTGGTGACAAGAAAGGGATAGGGCAATATAATTCAGTCTCAGGTCTCTCATTGTTCAATGGTTTGCCTGTTTCAAGGCAACTTCATAAGTGCCTTTTCTAGGTAACTGATTTAACTATTGTCTTTGTTTTTTTAGGAATTGTTTATAGGATACAGACACTAGTCCTTTTATAAGATATTCAGGGTATCCAGTCTGCGTAAGGCAGAGTTAACCAACATAAAGCATATTTACTTATTTATTTTTTGTTTTAGCTATTATTAATGGTCATTTAGATTGAAGGGAAGATAGTCAGGTCCCACACCACGACAGTCACTCCAGTGTTTTTTTAAAGTCTTTTAACCCAAGGTATGAGAGAGCCCTGCAATTTTGTTTTCTGTTTTGTCTATTTGGTTTAAAATTTCTCTTTTTAATATAATAATACTAATAGTGATAATGTTGATCATTATGATTATTTTACTTGTTTCAACCATGATAGCCCTAGGTCTGGGCAAAGGTAACAAAAATAGCGGGCTTACCATTTGGTAATTGCTTCCACAGAGACACTAAATAAGAGTAGCTGTTTTCAAGATAAAATTATTTGACATTTAGCAACAGACATATAGTAACCCCAATTGCTATAATCAGTGACAGGGAAGCTCATGGAAGAGAAAAAAATACCTTACTAGGGATTTACTCATTTAAAAAACCCTAGAACCCTTTGCCTTAGTTGGATGGACAGAACAGCTATTAAGTGAGGAAGAAGTCTGTGCCAACAGAATTGGAATGATGGAAGGTAATTTCTGACAACAAGGAAAAAGGATTGGTTCTTTGTTGTTTCAGTCCATTAAAATCACGCTGGAAAGAGCACTTTGGACTATTTTGTAGGAAATATTCCTGCACTAGCAGAGCATGAATGGCAGAAAATAGGCAAAACAATGTAAAAGGTCTTACAAGTTTCTAATTAAATGAAATTAATGTTGAAAGGAGACTTTTTTTCCCAGCTGCAGTAAAGATTCAGACATGGTGAATGAACTAAAATGTAAACTTTAATGACAAGGAAAGATAATGGTATAAAAAAAAAAATTGCCTTCTACTTACTGACACCGCTAGATCAATGTTTGATTAGTTCACAGATGGTAATTGAATTAAAGCTTGGAAGTACAATGTATAAAATATTGATATTTTTCCTGTTCATTAATCAAGAAGCAACAATTTAGATGCTGAGAGAGAAAAAAAAAGGTTGCCAGAAAACATAATTGCTATTAAAACACGTCGTAAGGCGATGACAAAATCAATAGAAGACTGATACCATGCAAGTCTGCGTACTACTAATTATTCAAAATTATACAATCTAAATCTGTATTGGCTTTATACCACATATAACCTCATTGATTTCAGCATGTAGGTCCAGTACCTACAGAACACTCCTTTTTGTTTTCCTTTCTCACCATGGGTCTTCACCTGCTGAAATCAATAGCAGAACTCACATTAAATCTCACTAATGCACGATCATGTAATATTGCTACTCCAGGAAACATTTGTATGAAAAATGGGAGAAATCATTTCTCCATTGATAATAATGGCAGCTATATTGATGAGGCTGTTGTTTCGCTACATTAGTTGCCTGTTTTTAATCCAATTTTAAAAATGGCAGTTACGTACAGAGACTTATGATAAGGAAGAGGACTTGTATGAAGAATCCAGGAAAGCAGATCTGTGTATTCTTAACTTCAGCTATGTAAGTAAAGTCAATAGAAGTCAATCTATGGTTTATTCAAGTGGAAAGCTAAGGATGTGTATAAAGAATTTTGCTTGGTCAGTTAAAGAATACACAATAAGTAACTACACAAATATTTTCTGCAAATGTCCTTCCAAAACTTTATCTTTTTCTCCAGGTCACTGTGGATTTATAAAGATGTGTACATTTGGGAGGAGCAGTCTTCCATTTTTTTTCTGAACTATTTGTTTGGACAAATACATTGTGGGTTGGTTTTTATTTTTGTTTGTTTTGTACTGTCCCACAGAGCTCTCCAGTTAGTATGTGGTGAGAGTCAGACAGTAGTTGCAATGGTGTTTTGTGGTACCCAGCTGCCTTTCAAAATCTGCCCAAAATGAGGATTTTGTACTGCTCCCTACGTCACTGTTCGGGCTAGCCTGGGCAATTGTCAAGCTTTATAGCTGAGTGACATTTAGAGATGAATACTTTTCATGTTTCCACTTAGAGTAATTCACTTCCTTGTTGAAATTATATAGACACTCCTTCACTATGCTTTAACATTTAATCATTACCAAAAAGGGCTGCAATTAAACAAAAGTCCTTTCAAAATCCTAAGCTTCAAATGTAATTTGCTGAGGCCTCAGTGACTGAAGGAAAATATGCCTTCCTGTCTATTATGCCAGATGTCCCATTAGAGATATGATAGCTATTTTCAATCTCCGTGATTAATATCCTGTGACATCTATAGATGGATGGGAATTGGAGCTGATTCTGTGTTAGAGCATTTATTGGGTAATTTAATATATGTATATATGTAGACATATACACACAACTTTTACATTGACTATATGCAGATGTAAATAGAGTTCTATCAATTTTCGATGACCTAGAAATAGTTAAAATCTATCCTGGTTTTTAACACAGTAATTTTCCTCTAGACAATATCCTGCTCCCTCTCACTAGCCTTCTGAATAGCATTCATGTTTCTCACATACTTCCTGTTTTACCCTTAAATGGACCCATTGCGTGCTGCAAGCCTCCAGTTCCTGAATGAGGACTTGCAACTTGGCAGGCAAACGTTTTTTCCCCATGTAAGCAGAACTTAAAATTTCTATCATGGCCATATGAAATGAGAGATGTGGACTCTGGCTGCTTTACGAAAATGAGGGTGTTTTGGAGATTAAGCAAAATGTTAGTCAATTATATTAATCAACACAGAATGTCAATGTGCTCAGATGTACTGTTCACTTGAAAAAGCTGCAGATCTTCTTCAAGCAGATGATTTCACATGCCCAGCCTGATGGCAGAAAGTAAGGTAGTTGATTGAAGACCATATCTTCTCAGATAAGAGATTCAAAGAGGATAAATGAGATGACTGGTGGAAGTAAAATACAGAGTTCAGAAGTGAGAGAAATTTTCTCTTTGAAGAAAATCCTGCGGATGAGAGAAGGTAAGATACATGTTGGACTTGGGAATTTAGGAGTGAGTCGCTTTGGGAAAAAAATGTGCAGAGAGCAGGGATTGGTTAAGATGGAGAAATTCCTCTTTGGCCTGGTCTTGGGTAAAGTTACATTTGCGAAACTAGTGGTTACTGTTACCTGTTAGGTGAGCTTCAGCAATTTTCTGGCTTAAAGTCCTCACTGTCTTTCCTGTAAGTGCTCTGACCTCCAGGCTAGGGAGAAAGGTTTGGGTCTGTGTGGTACTTAAGGAGGAAGGCACTCTTTCCTTTGGTTTATGTTTCTTACTACTAATATTTGTGGAAGTTCTGACAGGTTTGTAATGTAAGAGCTTATTGACCGAAATAAGAAAGAAATAACATTTACTTTTAGTTATTAACAAAATCTTGGTATTTTCCTCATTCGTTTTGTTAAGAAAGGTTAAGATATTAAAACATTAGAGTAAAAATATATCAAAGGCCAGTTACATGTCAGAAGTAGTTTATGCTCACAAACAGTTCTGTTACGAAAATGGTTTGCTGAGAATATTTGGTGAATATATACATTGAAAAAAGGAACAACTTTCAGCAAAATCATTATTCTAAACTCACCTATTCTTTATGCAATATAGTATAGGCATTTTTTATGTAGTATAGCATGGACTGTGTGTATGTGTACATATATATACAAATACATATGTGTAACAAATAGTATAGAGCATTGATGGGCAGTTATGTTGAAGACCAATTCGATGTGATATGCAACAACCATAAGGCAACATTGCATAATAAGAGTAATCACAGAATCACAGAATCACAGAATCACAGAGGTTGGAAGGGACCTCGAAAGATCATCTAGTCCAACGCCCCCTGCCAAGGCAGGGCCACCTAGAGCACATCACTCAGGAATGTGTCCAGTCGGGTTTTGAATGTCTCCAGAGAAGGAGACTCCACAACCTCTCTGGGCAGCCTGTTCCAGTGCTCTGTCACCCTCATGGTGAAAAAGTTTTTCCTCATGTTAACCCGGAACCTCCTATGCTCCAGCTTGAACCCATTGCCCCTTGTCCTATCGCTTAATGA
>VWZZ01004863.1:331164-369241 GCA_013399095.1 Psophia crepitans | reverse complement strand
GGGAGGAGGACCTCCCTTGACCTACTGACCACAGCCCTTCTAATGCACCCCAGGATGCCATTGGCCTTCCTGGCCACCAGGGCACATTGCTGGCTCATGGTCATCCCCCCGTCCACCAGGACCCTCCAGGTCCCTTTCCCCTACACTGCTCTCCAGCAGCTCAGTCCCCAACCTGTACTGGCACATGGGATTCTTCTTTCCCAGATGCAAGACCCTACACTTGCCCTTATTGAATCTCATCAGGTTCCTCCCTGCCCAGCTCTCCAGTCTATCTAGGTCCTGCTGAACGGCAGCACAACCCTCCGGTGTGTCAGCCACTCCTCCCAGTTTAGTGTCATCAGCAAACTTGCTGAGGATACACTCTGTTCCCTCATCAAGGTCATTGATGAAGATGTTGAATAGCACTGGTCCCAGCACCGACCCCTGAGGGACTCCACTAGTCACAGGCCTCCAACTAGATTCAGCCCCATTGACCACAACCCTCTGAACAGTTTTCCTTGCCCATAGTCACCTCTAGAAATCTGCTGGGATTTCATGCAAGGTGTAGCCCTGTTGATTATTCCACATCTGCACTGACCTACTTCACCATGAAATTCAGATCTCTACCTGGAAAGATTTGGGATGCATTGTCTGTTCAGAGTATAGGGTTAGGCATCTGAACTTACTTGAATGGAAGCTGCCAAGCACTCATATCTTGAAAAGCAAGTCCTATGGCTGAACACCTGCCTGCCTATGGGAATTGGGGAATGAATTCCTTGTTTTGCTTTGCTTGTGTATGCGGCTTTTGCTTTATCTGTTAAAGTGTCTTTATCTCAACCCACAAGTTGTCTTACCATCACTCTTTCGATTCTCGCCCCCATCCTGATGGAGGGAGTGAGTGAGCAGCTGCATGGTGCTCAGCTGCTGGCTAGGGTAAAACCACAACATTCTTGAAATTAAATCTATTTGAACTAAATACAGATTCAGAAACCTACTTCTTGTCCCCCATCTTTAAGGGCTGTCCTGCCTAGAGGTTGATTTGGGATCCTGTCTCTTAGTGGTAATTACTGTATTTAGTATTGTGAATGAAGCTTGAGTAACTAAAATAACTTTGATTTATATTGTGCACTTTTATCTTCATCCCAGTATCTCATTTATACTTCTCAGTTTAGCCACCTAATGGGCTACAGAGTTTAAGGATTTGTCTATAATAGTTCCCAAATCTCTTTTTAGGTCAATGCCCTGATGTTCATTTTCCATTTAGCAGCTATACAGTGCCTCTTTTTTCGATCCAAACTCATTAGTCTACATTTATCTGCATTTGTCATCCACCAGCCAGCTGCATTCATTATTTACATCATTATGTACTGCATTGCTTTTCTTCATTTGCTGTTCTTTCCAAGCACAGCTGATAGAGTCATAGAAAATAATCCACAAACTCACCAAATCACTACCTTTCTTTTTACTGCTTTCAAGAAAAGAAACACTGAGTTTGGTTCAGTACAATTTGTATGGTTATTTAAGATAATTTGGACAGATATTGGCAAATCACAAAATATTAATTATTATATGTTCATGAATTATCAACCGTAAATCATTTTTCACCAGAAATCTGTACAGAATACATTGTCCTGCCTGATATTTGCTGTTCTTTAATTGTTGTTTTTCATTCCTAAAATGATTGTCATCTCAGAGAGGAAATCAGCATGATATGGCTGGGGCATGTAAGTAGACATTTCAAATATAAGTAACCCTAATTCAAGTAACTCCTTCAGTCTACTTGCTTATCTGATGATGAATGGGATTCTTTCATTAGCACTACTGTATCCCTATGCATCCCATATACCCTGCTTCTCAGATGCACGGGCAGAAATGTTCGAATGCTCTCTAAATGGCTACACGTGTGGGTGTTTATTTCTTGTACGAGATACCTGCTAATACATCACCTCATCATTAATTTTTTACTCAGTTTCAAACTATATAATTCAATTGAAGCATATTTTACTCCTTGACAAGGTATGGAACTGTGATTATAAATCAGATATCCCCTTCGGATGTCTGCTGGAAGCACGATCTCCCCTATATAAAGCTTTTTGTGCTGGTGTTTCTGTTCTTGTTTATCTTTATTACTGCATTCCACTCTGATCAAAACAGCACCATAAAAATCATCAGTGATTTTAAAATGTATTTTCCTACTGCTTTCCTATTGTATTATATGTCTTAAACTTTTTTTTTTTAAAAATTTCTGCTTACTTCTCCTTTTCTTACAAGGAGGAAAGTCCTGACTGACTTTACAGGGCCTGACCCTCAGTTGACTGACTGTACGCCTAATTCAGTGGTGTTGGAAAAGTGGTATTTCTGATACTGTAGTTATTCCATCCTTAGTGAAGTCTGGCTCGTGAGATTTATGCCACATTATATGGAAATTCACAAGCAGGTATGGTAAATAAGTAAATCCTGGAGCAAAACCCCCCTCTCACCAGACAAAGATGAACAGCTACACTCAACCGTAGAAAGAGTGTATGATAGTTCCCTAAAACTTGAAAATTTTTACTTACTTGTTAAAGTTAGATGTTTTCTAAACCAGTTTTACAAAAACCACCCATAGTTTTTAAGCATGCTAAGCTATTAATGAGAAAAAAAAAAGTCTAAATGATTGAATTGGGAAGAGGAAGAGCACAAGTTCTGAGGTATTTCAGGGATGTTTTTTCTGCTGAATGAGAAAGGGAATAAACACAGTAGTTCCAAAACTCATGTAAAGCAATAGGAGGATTCTTGGCAGATAGATCATGTCTGCACAGACTGAAAATCCAAGAATAAATGAGACGTGATCACTACCAAAAAATGCAAACTCTGCAAGTAAAAAAAAAACTCTCAGTAAGTTGTTCTGACCCTGTTCACTGCATTATCCTTGTATAAGCCCTCCATTACAAGCTGAATGCTATGTTCTCTTTCTCTGCTCATATATTGAAAACACATTGATAATTTCTTCTTAGAAAAGTCCTCCATCAGCCTTCAATATTATGAGCCATTGACTGTCTCTTTGCTCATATCAAATCCCTTCTGATTCTCTAATATGCATTTTTACTTGCATACTGCAATTGCATAAATAATTTCTTAGGGAAAAAGCTGAAGTATAATTCTAAGAGTTTATTTAAGCAAGCTTTTTAATATTTATAATACATTTAATCTCGAATGCAGTTAGATGCATCTTTGATAAAGTGATATTGATTTGTTCAACTGCCCTAAGCAAAATGGATAGTATAATTTCTCTTGTTGTTGATTAGTAAACGCTCTGGCTCTGCTGGCTTTATTTTTTAAATGCTTGACAGAATGTTTGGGGGAAACAGACAATGAAGTATCTTTTGAGAATTGCAGCATTAATTTAAATTTGTTTTAATTTATTTTGATGTTATGATTAGAACTATGATCATTGCAAAGATTTATACTTTCACAGAATGTAGTGATGAAATTTCAAAAAAATGCATTTGATAGTTCACTTTACAGAATGTGAAAATTATTTTAGAAGAAGTAACAATTGTAAATTACACACAGTGACATCTATAATATTCATGTGAAAAATGCAAAAGCAAATGGGAAATTTATGAAAAACCCCAATCATTCATTGTTCCTCAAAACTGAATGAATTCATAAAATTGCTGCTGGAACATTCTCAGCAGGCTTCAAATGTACTTTTCAATTATATAAGCGTCATTCACCATCTGTCAGCCCCCATATCTGGTCATTTATCTATATGATGACTCACTGCAGGGTGCTATCAGTATCACAATTACTTTATTTAATGAGTACCCTGTCTATTATCACCCCTCTTGACAGCTTGTGTCCATATCATTCATTCATTGTCAGCCTACCATCAACATAGCAGGAAAGGCATCTCTGGCCACTGTCTCGTGACAGCCTGCTGCCTTTGGTAACATCCGTTCTGTATCCATCCCTTCACCACTGAGTCCATTCTTATTGCAGCATCAGTAGCTACAAAGCTGCTTAAGTCCACACTGTCACAGTACTTCTCCCAAAGGAGCAGTGGAAACTTACCCAGGGAATCTGACATCGCTTTTGACCTTGGAAAAAAAACAATTATCTGATATAAAGGAAGAGTGAAAAGTAGAAAGGAGATACTGATTCGCATAGATCCTCTTCATGGAAAATGTCAGGAAGGTTCTGGTGCAAGGAAAAAAAATGCATGGAACTTCCTTATTCCTGTTGTAGTTCAAGTTGTTCCATGTGGGTGAGAATTCCTTTTCTCTCTCCTCCCATGCAGGAGCGCTGGGGTCCAGGTGCACTCTGTGGAGCAGAATTAGTACCAAAGAGTATTAATGTAATGCTGAAATATAAGGAGTAAATTACTATGACCAACATGGGCAGGGTCTGTAGGGAGTTTAGTGTCCTGGTTTCAGCTGGGATGGAGTTAACTTTCTCCTTAGTAGCTGGTATAGTGCTGCATGTAGTGCTAATATAGGCAGCAACTGCTCAGGGAGGACGAAGAGGAAGAACTCATTAACAAGGTGGTAAGCACCCGATCCCTATCCCTGAGTGAGCTGTAAGACCTGACAAAAGATTTCAGCCATTGTCCAGGCAAACACGTTGCCTGGCTGCTCCAATGCTGGGATAATGGGGCCAGGAGCCTGGAATTAGATGGTAAGGAAGCCAAGCAACTGAGATCCCTTTTTAGTGAGGGGAGCATTGGCAAAGCCCTTGGAAAAGGAGCAGAAGTCCTCAGCCTCTGGAGGTGACTCCTGCAGGCACGAAGGAAAGTATCCTTTCAAGGAAGATGTTACACGTCACTCAGGCAAGTGGACCACCATAGAAGGAGATATTCAGTACCTGAGGGAATTAGCTGTGCTGGAGGTGATTTATGATAACAAAGAGTTATCCAAAGATCCAGGTGAAGTCAAATGCACGCGACCCAAGTGGTGGAAGTTTGTATGGAGCACACCTTTGTCATATGCCAGCTCATTGGCAGTGATGACCTGGAAAGACAGAGAGGGTCAAACGGTGGATGAATTGGCTGGCCAATTCTGGCAATACAGTTTCTCTTCCTTCCTTGTCTCAGCTTTGGAGAAACTGTCCCAGGAGGTCCAGCAACTCAAAGAGGATAGATTCTACTCCCCACCAGTATGGACCAGTATCTCAGCTATTAGGAATAAGTGTTCTTCTGTTCAAGAGAGAGGATATAGAGGATACACATCACAGGCCACCCTGTGATTTTACCTATGCGACCATGGAGAGGGCAAGAGAAAGTGAGATGGAAAATCTACCTTGACCCTGCAGTCACAGGTACATGAATTGCAAGGAAAAACAATCACAAATAAGGGTTCTTCCAGGAAAACTGCTGCTTTGGTCTCCAGTGGGCAGTTCCCCAGGCAGAGTAGAAGGGCTGATTTTTCTCCTGATCTTAATGAAGGGACTTCTAATTTGTATTTACACAGTAGTGAATATATGACCAAGACTAGAGGGCCCTGCCTCCAACCAGATGGAGGAAAGGGACAACTAGGTTTACTGGACTGTGTGGATCCAAGACCCCAGGAGTATAAGGCTGTAGTAGACACCAGTGCACGGTGTACCTTAATGACATCAAACCATAAAGGGGCAGAACCCATCTGTATTTCTGGACTGACAGGCGGATCCCAACAGTTCACTGTATTGGGAACTGAAGCAAGCCTCACTGGGAATGAGTGGCAAAAACATGCCATTGTGACTAGCCCAGAGGAGAAGGTATTTCAAGGACCCAAAAGGGTACTGGTGGGCTTTTGGTGTAGCTGCCTTGGAGGAAATTGAACAGCTGTCTACCTTGCCTGGTCTCTCAGAGGACCGTTCTGTTGTGGGGTTGCTGAAGGTTGAAGAACAACTTCCTGATTCTTATCCATAAGCTGATCCGTCACTTGGAGGGCCAAGGAGTGATCAGGAGAACTCGCTCACCCTTTTGCAGTCCCATATGGCCAGTGTGGAAGTCCAATGGAGAGTGAAGACTGACAGTAGACTATTGTGGCCTGAATGAAGTCATGCTGCTGCTGAGTGCTGCTGTGCCAGATGTGCTAGAACTTTGATATGATTTGCATTGATGGCACTGAGCGGGTAGTCACATCCCCTATCATGCACCAGTCTCAGGGAAAATCAAATGCTACAATGGACTGCTAAAGACAACATTGAGGGCAATGGGTGGTGCGACCTTCAAACTTTAGGATACACATTTAGCAAAGGTCACCTGGTTAGTTAACACTAGGGGGTCTACCAATCGAGCTGGCCCTGCCCAGTCAAACTTTTTACATGCTGTAGAAGGGGATGTAGCGCACATAAAGAATATGCTAGGGAACAATGTGGGTTATTCCTGCTGCAGACAAAGGCAAACCCATCCATGGCATTGCTTTTTGTCAAGGACCTGAGTGTACTTGGTGCGTGATGCGGAAATATGGGGTGGTCAAATGTGTACCTCAAGGGGATTTGATTTTGGGTGAGAATAACCAATGATTTAAATTGTATTATGTTAATTGCTATATAATACCGTACATAATCACTTCTGTGGTGGCTGTATTCTGTATCAATGGTATTACAGTAAGAATTACCCAGATTAATGAAGAATGAACTTTAGTGAAACTGAGCAAGGTACAACAATGATAGAACTGGACAGATGGAGTGATAATGGAACCAGAACTGGCTTCAGCGTGCAACAGTCCAGCACCACAGACCATCTCTCCTGCCCTGAAGGACTATGACAGATGGAGCCCAAAGTAACGGACTAAATTAACTCAAAGAACATTTTAGAGGGATGGCCCATGGACTATGATATCTGTGTGTATATATCAAAAGACAGGAAAAGTGGTGGTTATTAATTGGAATGTATTGGAAAGTGTTGGACCTGGGCATGATGTAGATGGAATAAGGGGTGGATAACGGCCTGATTTCAGCTGGGATAGAGTTAGTTTTCTTTCTAGTAAGTGGTATAGTGCTGTGTTTTGATTTAATATGAGAATGATGTAGATAACATCCTGATATTTTAGGTGCTGCTAAGTAGTGCTTACACTAAGTCAAGAACATTTCAGCTTCTCACACTGCCCTACCAGCAAGTAGGCTGGGGATGCACAAGAAGCTGGCAGGGAGCACGGTCAGAACAGCTGACCCAAACTGGCCAAAGGCATATTCAACACCATACGATGTCATGCTCAACATATAAGCTGGGGGGAATTGGCTGGCAGGGTGGCAATCGCTAGGCATTTGTTGGTGAGTGGTGAGCAATTGTTTTTCATTTGCATCACTGTTTTTTCTTGGGTTTTATTTCTCTCTCTGTTATTTTCTTTTTCTTTAAAATTTATTATTATTGTTATAATATTTCAGTTATTAAACTGTTCTTAGCCCATGAGTTTGCTCACTTTTACCCTCCTGATTCTCTCCCCCATCCCACCAGAGAGGGGGAGTGAGTGAGTGGCTGTGTGGTGCTTAGTTGCTGTCTGGGGTTAAAGCACAACAGTTAGAAAGAAAACACCATGGGAGGAAGTGCAAGGGTTGCTGACACATTTTGAAAAGCAGCTTTTGCTATTATTGCTCATAATTGAAAATTTTATCAATTCATGCAATTAAAATTTTCACAGTGAATCAGCATATATCAGTGCAAAGTCATTAGACAGGCATCTAGTATATCTTTTGTTGTGATCAAGTAGTAGTATGCCATCCCTTTTCCCTAGTCTTCCAAACCTAGGAAAGTTGACAAAGGGGTTAATTCTACTCTCTCTATGCCATATGCCACTGACCAATCTGAATGTGCTTAAACAAGGGCTCTTTATTCTGTGTGATGGGAATCTGTTGAGGAAAAAAAAAATTCCATGTGGAATTACTAATCATGGAATAAGGTCTCCTAGCTCCAATAGCCTTCTATTGAAGGACATACTATCAAATGAATTAATTTTCACTAGAGAGGGTAGAAGTAGTGCAATGTTTCTTTAAGAAAAGTAAACAAAGGAACATTCATTTGAAATGAACTTCTATTTGATTGGTTAAATTTGACGGTGGCAAAAAATAATGTTTCTAGATTTTTCACTCATTGCATAGTTTTAAAAAGTATCAAAAGTGTGGGTCAGGTATGTAAATGTTAATATCACTGATCGAATGAAACAGAATTTAAAATTTAGCGAGAAATGCCTATGTGAAGTGGGAATAAATGTTATTTCAACTTGCAGTGGTATAGGTATATAGGCGGTAAGATTTAACCCTGCTGATGGGAGAGGTTAATATCATTCTCATTAATAATGAAGAAGAATAAGGATAATAGCATGATATTCATAGATCATCTTCTGTTTGCACTCAGATTATCATAAATTATGACTCTCTGGCATTGGGTTAATCAGTGTCCATAGACCCCAGGAGAAGATTTTCCACGTCTTTTCCTCTCCTGGCTTGATTTCTGCCTCCATAGGAGGAAGAGTCACCTTGGAGCCTAAATGATCTTACTCCTGCCTCAGCTCAACACAGAGACACAGAGCATTCTCCTGTAAATGATGAAGCAGCAAGCAAACAAAACCCCCTTTCTTCTCAGTTATTTTAAGTTAGATACTCAAAAACGTAAGTGCCTAAAATATAGGAAGCAATTAGTATTCTAGGAGGGGATACCATGAACACAATACTTCACCTTATATAAATAAAGCAGGTAATAAATATAAATGAGGACATATAGCTACAGCTAAGCTATGCAGAAGAGATGTAAGAGATTAATGTCTGCTAATAAATTTTCCTTGAAGTGAGGAACCATAGCCAAGGAAGGAAGATTTGTCCCGATGATGTTACATAGAAAACTATGGATCACAATTGCTGGCGAAGATTCTAAATGTGGAAACTGTCATCTCCTTTTAAGTGATTCTATCACCAGTATTAGTATCTGACACATGTAAGTGATCAAAATGGAAACCGCCCCACCAAACTTTGAATATGAACTTTGATACAAGACCACATTCAGTGGGAAAATCCTCAGAGGACACAGGGAGAAAAAATCCAAACCCTTCTCACTGGAAGTTCCAGCCCAAGATTGGTTATCAGGACTCTTCTTCCTACTGTAACAAAAGTAGCAATTAAAAGAAAAAAAAACACAACCAAACAAAAACCAACCACAAAATACACCCTAGAAGCCCAGATATAACCTAGGCAACTTGAGAAATGTATGAGGAAACACTCACAGAATATACCTCCTGTGTTTGTGCATTCTTGTAAATACATGAAATAAAAATATACTTATTTCCTTCAAATAAACAGAACAATCAGTTCTGAAGCATCTGTTACGTGTTATTCTACAAAACTGGCAAGTAAAGCAACATTTTTAATGCTCATATAATTTAAACAAATATAAATGTAATTGCCTTGAATGAGCTGAGATTTCCTTGGAGTACTCTAAGCAAATACATCACTTTTTCTAACTAAGATGCAAATTAAAATGGCTTCTTGCTCAATAATAAATAAAGCAGACTGGTTAATCAATCTCTTTCTCATTTCTTAGGCTTTGTATTTCTTTTAGATTCCTAACAGAATAAAGTGAATCCAAGCCTATGTTATCTAATATTTACTAGATTTGCTTTTTCATTATTGGGATGAGCAATAATAATAATAAAAAATACACATTTTTTTTCTGATTTTGAAAAAATGAACTCTTGTCAACTCTTAAAAATGTTTATAACTATATGGCATTACCACATGAATTGATGAACTTTGAATATTAATGTTTGTTGGTGTTGCACATATAGTTGCAAGCCAAATCACCCATTTTGCAGGCTTTTGCTGGTATGAGCCACTAACCTAGAGCATCAGAAAGAGGTTCTTCAAAACTGTAAATACTAGTAACCTTTCTGTGAGTAACCTGGCCAGTCTCTGGTACTTTACTAGAATTTAGTATTCTACTAGGCAAGACCAAAGCTTGCAGTTAATAAAAATGAAATTAAATTAAAATTAAATTCTACTCACTTAAATTGGGCATTGCCACAAAATTGTCTGTATTGGCAGTCTTGGCAGTTTTGCTTTGTTTTGGTTTGGTTTTTTTTTTTACAAGAGCATACCTGAGATGATCTACTGCATTTTTGTTCAAATAGTAAGACTATTAATGAACAAGGTTTAGTTTTTTAGGCCTTATACTTCAACAGAGTCAGTGTTTGGTGCAGAAACTTGATTTAGATTTAAGTCACATATTACTGAGAAGATAAGAACTCCATCTATAAGATAGTTTGTCTTTACGTAGCCAGCTGATTTAGTCAAGAATTTAAGATTTCTCATTCAGCAGATCATTTTTCAATAAAGTAGTAACCCATTTCTCAGTACCAGAGTGGTGTAGACATGTCACTCCTTTTTGAGGTTTTACAACTATTAATTTATCTCTTAATTTATCAAAAATAGGTGACATGTTGGTTAGACAAGGATGGAGTTACCACAGAGGAAGGGTTACGTGTTAAAGAGCCAGTGCAAAGTCAGCCAGCAGCCTACTTGACACCTGGTGAGATTTCTTGGCATTTATTAAATATCAAATCATGACATTTAGGAAGGAAAAAGCACTTAGCATGCTACTAATAAGCTCTCAAGATACTGTTGCCTAAATGAGCAAAACTAAAATAGCAGCAAATATGTGTATGTATACACATATATAAACACACATACACCAGAAGCTACAAAAGCACTAAGCCATATGCTGGCCCATGTATTATTTAGCATATTATTACTCATTTATCATATTCTGTCTTCAAAAGGCTACAACATATGTACAACCACTGAGCAATTTTGCCCATCCACACCACTGGATTCTGGGGTGCCTGCTGACATTGATGTGCATATTGGACTTTGATTTTCTTCATGAATTTAGTCATACACCCTTTAAATAACTGTCATTTTTTGCCCAGGCTTGCTTTTCCAAGATTTACATTGTCAACCTTTTCTAAAACTCATTTATTGGTCTTATTGCTCTGTAGATGTGTAGTAACATGCACATCAGAACATCAGCAATAGGTGTGCAAGATTTTGACCCTGTATGTATTGAAAGTTCACTAAAGAGTTCACTGAGGAGAGATTTGAAGAGTGTTTTGTTTCTAACCATCAAGACAGCAAGGATTTGGTGGTAGTGGATCTTGAGCAAGACCAATCTGCTTGATTATTTTTTTTTCTTTTTATTTTAAGTTCAATGTTATTCGGATTGTAAAATTGTTTCTAGCTTGGGAGTGTTATATATCAACCAGCAGGGGTTATTATACACGAACAAAACATGGTGTATTGCAAAGAAAATGGATCACAAATAATGTGTGCCAGATATGTAATGTATTATTCTTACCTTGGACAGTTTTTCAAATGTAATGTTGCTTGGGAATACTTGCTTGTAATTCCTGATGATATATATTCTTTGCTGATATGTATTTACTGTTTGGAATTATTAAGAAGATGCAATAAAAAAAATATGAATGAGTAGGAAAAAGAGATGCAAAACAAGGAAATGGGCAGAGGCTGTTTTTTCATTTTTATTCTCAGGTGAATCAAACTGCCTTGAGAGCTCTGTCAGCAGATGACCTGCCAATTCCGGCTTTTCCAAACCTGGAGAGCTTTTGCATGCATGTTAGAACAGACAAAACAAAACCAGACCACACCTTCATTGTAGGTTTTTTTTTCAATGGCCTACAAGCAAATAAGAAACAGGGATTTTAACTAAAAAAATGGTACAATGCAGGCTTGAAAAGGCAAGGCTTAATTCTTATACTTAACAAACAATTCGTGGGAGCTGATAAAGAGATCAGGGCTGATAAACTATTAATGACTTTCTGTAGTCCATCAAAAAACAATCAAAGTGTAAACAGATAAGCAAACTTTCATGTAATTCTGGGACAGTCTCTGAAGTGTCAGTGACACCTTTGAAGATGTATGCATAGACCACTTTGTAGTATACACATGCTGGAGAGCCAGCAGAATCTAAAAACTGTAAGAAAATACACATTTCAGTATACACGGTGCTGATTAAAAGATTTGTATTCAGGTCTTTGAGCAGGTCACTCGTCACTCTTCCATGATACCATTTCATCAGCTGTAGACTGAAGTTACCACTGCTACTGGCTGCAAAGCCTCAATGTTGGTTTGAACTCTAGGAGGGGACATGACTGCATGAATCCAGTCCCTGGAAGAGACCAGAAACATATTCAGGAGTAACACTGTGGCCAATATGGATGATCATCTCTCCTTCAATTACTGGCTGTTGGTAAGTATTCCTTGTGTGCCAGTGATTCCTAGAGATCAGGTGTAAATCAGTGTCCTGAAGTTTGGTTGAAAAGCTCAACATGAGCCAGCAGTGTGTGTGCAGTCCAGAAAGCCAACCGTGTCCTGGGCTGCACCAAAAACAGCGTGGCGAGCAGGTTGAAGGAGATGATTCTGTGCCTCTACTCTGCTCTTGTGAGACCCCACCTGGAGTACTGTGTCCAGCTCTGGGGTTCCCAGTACAAGAAAGACATGAAGCTGCTGGAGCAAGTCCAGAGGAGGGCCACAAAGTTGATCAGAGGCCTGGAGCACCTCTTCTGTGAGAACAGGCTGAGGAAGTTGGGGTTGTTCAGCCTGGAGAAGAGAAGGCTCCAGGGAGACCTAATTGCAGCCTTCCAGTACATAAAGGGGGCCTACAGGAAAGACAGAGAGGGGCTGTTTACAAGGGCAGGGAGTGATAGGACAAGGGGTAATGGGTTTAAACTAACAGAGAGGGGATTTAGATTAGATGTTAGGAAGAAATTCTTTCCTGTGAAGGTGGTGAGGCAGTGAAACAGGTTGCCCAGAGAAGCTGTGGATGCCCCATCCCTGGAAGTGTTCAAGGCCAGGTTGGATGGGGCTTTTGGCAACCTGGTCTAGTGGAGGGTGTCCCTGCCCATGGCAGGGGGGTTGGAACTAGATGATCTTTGAGATTCCTTCCAACCCAAACCATTCTGTGATAGTTTTAGGAGTCTCTGCTATGCCTGCAGTTAGCTTTTGGGATTAATCACCCAGCAAGAAAGGCTGACTCCATAAGGAGCAGGCAACAGAAATCAAACATAGTGAATTCACACATTGCAAATAACATTAAAAGCAATATGTAACTATACAGGATTTCTAGCTGTGCTGTGGCATTACCTATTTGCTGCCATCACCCCAAATTTAAAAGCTGATCATCAAAAACAAGTGAGATAGAACAGATGTAAAATGAAGCCGCAAGATTAATTTAGCCCAATCTTAATTGCAATGATTTATCATAGTCCACTGGGCACTGTAAAAATATTAACAAAACTCACAGAAAGATTAATAGATACCCAGTAATAAACGTAGTCTCCACATCATACATAAAATTAAACATGAACTTTCCTCATGAGACTCAGATTATTATTTAAATACTTGAATTATTAGCGCTTTAGTGTTTCCATTTTGTGGAATTTCCATTTCTGCTTTAGCTTTAAATGGGAACATATTTATCCAGCATTGTCTTGACAACCTCAAACATCATGAAATACATAGTGCTTAGTTCTGCTTTGCCATCCCACAGTGGGTATGTGAGTTTGACTTCCACTGTCCTTGTATCTCACTACTCACAGAGGGAGAAGCTAGGAGCCCTATGAGGCCCTTTATGGGTCCTCCTGTGTCATTCCGCCAAGCTATTTTCTGAGTGTCTCACCATCACACCGCTTCTGAGTGCACTCCTGTTACAATACGCAACCACAAAATGCTCTTGGAGTCAAATGAGGTAACTGATGCTGATAGTAACAATATTAGGATGGGAGGCACCCAGGGTTCTGTCTCCTAGAGCTCAACCTAGAACCCAGTCAGATGTCTTACGTCATGGGCAAGCAGAGGAAAGAACTTCAAAATTAGTTCAAAAGCCTGACAGCTGAAGAGGAGCAGCCAGTGTGACAATACATTTACACATTATCCACCTCTGGGTGGATATTGCCCACCTCAGGACACTCTCCAATAGTTTTATGTCCTGTTTGTACTGTGGTGCCCAAAACTGCACACAGTACTCGAGGTGAGGCCACACCAGTGCAGTGTAGATTGGGACAATCACTTCCTTAGACCGGTTAGCAATGCTGTGCTTGATAGTATATATAGACCTGAAGTCTTTTTTTGAAGCAATCCCTGAGCAGCTATTTTCTTTCAAAATGTGATAGTAGTAAATCCACCTTTTTATGTGTTGCCCTCTGGTTGAAGTGCTCATGATAAGATAAGTCATAAATACAAAGTGGTGTAGTACCTTCCTTGGTCAGGGGACCAAGTCATCTTCCAGGTTCCTGGCATAATGTGGTAGGCATGTGCAGCAGGTGACTACAGCGCCTGGTCACCAAGAAGGGCTCTTCATCCTGTTTCCCTTGCTAGGGTAACAAGGATGTCCAAGAAATTTCCTAGGAAGACTGGAGGTGAGCAAAGAGGAGGCTAACCTACGGGCTTTAGGGAGAACTTGCCTCTTCTAATTTAGAGAGTCTTCTGATCGTGTGTCACATGATCATACACCATAGGAGTAGCAGCTTCATAACTATGAGAAATGGGGAAATATTTCTTCTCATAGGTTGAACTGGCAAATGAATGTTTGTATGACATGATGGATTCAATGGATATGTTTAATCCCTTTGGTAAAACACATTTCACAACTTCTGACAAGAACCATCCATTAACTGCTCTTCCGACCCTCAGGTCATTTCTTTCTGATGTCTTTAATTAGACTTTTAGAAATGGACTGAGCTTATTGCATGGTATTTTCTACAAAATTCCTGTGTGAAGAGAATTTTACCAAATGCTTAAAGGTAGTTCCTGTTTGAAGTGTTATCAATAAAACAAATAAGTAGAGATATTAGGCAAATGCAAATAACATTGGATAAAATTATATTATCATTTCATAATAAATATATTTTCTACAAGTAAAATGATAAGTAGAAAGGTGTTTCCCAGAGGATCTTAAGTTTAGGTATAGACAGGGCTTTGCAAAAGTTATCAGATGACCATTACAGTAATTAATTTCAGTATGTGGGCTGAGATCTGATGGATGACTAAGATGTTTCTTATTTATTTCCTTTTATTTGCTTTCTAGGAATGTTCTTCTGTAGTAGAAGTGCTATTATCTGTAGTAGAAAATCCCCACATAGCTTTTAGTAATGAAGTAGCTGAGAACTTGTATGTAGATAAAGACGATGGAATTGCCTGTCTGCATCCTGATTGTGTTTCACGTTATTACTTTCTTCCCCTTTTCCTATGCGTGTGCGTTTTTTTGAAATAATGGAATATTTAAGAGTTAAAATAAAAAGATACATAAAATAATCAACAAAAAATACAAGAATAAGCAGGAAAATACTAAACTACAAAATGACACACTAAAATAAAATGATAAACTGCAGTACTGGCTTTTCTTTCAATGTTTTATTGATATGCTGAGACTTTATAGTGCCTACAGCTGTTAACAGCTCTTGGGCTAGTTAGCAGATGCTTAAAATCCCTAAAGATTTGGCCCACCCTTGCTAATTACCTACTGTATGTCCCAGAGTGAAGAGAAGCTGTAAATATATGTTATGTGCCATGCACCTGTCAGACATTCACTCCTTACTCATAAGAAGCAGCACAGGAAATACCAGTGTTGGTTAAGGGATGGGTTTTTCAAAAGAGTTTAGGATCTGGTCACATTCTCCTATTTGAACCCTCACATTTCAACATCTGATAAACCTGATAATGTTTTGATACAAGCTTTTAACTGAATTAAATATTCAGCAGAAATGCTGGAGAGAAATGGAAGTAGTGCCCATAATATAAAGAGTAAAGCTGCTCATTGTGTTAGTGCCCATGCAATGTTTATGTACTGTTTGACACCAACACGTTTGCCTCTTACAAAAACAACAACCAACCACCCACCCACCCTCATTTATAATGGAAGCTTCAGAAAGTGACTTTCTTAGATGGTAGACTGATATTCTGTTTGGAAATGACTACTTTTTTATATGGCTACCTTTCTGCCTCTAAAAAAAAACCATCACAAATCACTAACAATTGGCCCATCTTTGAGAAAAAATCTTTCTAAACTACCTGCATTTTAGAGCTGTTTCAATGTATCTGCAAACAGATACTTCCATGTGAACTTATGTACAGTACAGGAGAAACACTGTCATGGTCTGAAGTTCCTGTTTTATTATTTTTTCACCTATTTAAACTAATTTCTTTGTGTAATGAACAGAAACAGAAACACCTACCTGCAGTTAAGCTAGTTTTTCTAATACTATTATTATAATCACGGCTCATGTAATGCTCTGATATATTTTGTTTCCAGTACTTTTTACAGAGTAGGCTATTCTTGTTAACCCATTGTAGCATAATGACTGTCAAAATTGGGTCCATGTTGCTTAGAGGTCCATTAGTTGTGTTGATTAAAATAGATATGTATCTATTCTTAGTTCAGTCCTACAGTATCTGACATCTTAAGGCCTAAAAAACATCTTAAAAGTGTAGAGTGGTTCTACGTTCCAGAGGTTACTCTTCCAAAGGTCCTCTGAAGGAGAAGATCATATCGGATCAGTTAGAAGCAAATTCATTAAATCCTGGTGAAAGTATTTAAAGTTAAACTAATTAAATTTTCCTGAAAAGGATGTTGAACCTCTCACAGGATCAGTAATACCCAAACAGTGTCTGGTGACCTCTTTTACAAACACAGAGGTAAAATCTGTTCTTGGCTGTGCTGGTTTTGACTGGGATGGAGTTAATTTTCTTCACAGTAGCTAGTATGGGCTGTGTTTGGGTTTGTGCTAAAAACAGTGCTGATAATGCAGAGATGCTTTCATTACTGCTGAGCAGTGCTTACACAGAGCCAAGGCCTTTTTTGCTTCTCACCCCACCCCACCAGCGAGGAGGCTGGGGATGCACAAGAGTCTGGGAGGGGACACAGCCGGGACAGCTGACCCCAACTGACCAAAGGGGTATTCCATTCCATATGATGTCATGATCAACACATAAAGCTGGGGGAAGAAGGAGGAAAGGGAGGACATGTTCAGAGTGATGGCATTTGTCTTCCCAAGTCACTGTTACATGTGACGGAGCCCTGCTGTCCTGGGGATGGCTGAACCCCTGCCTGCCGTGGGACGTGGTGAATGAATTCCTTGTTTTGCATTGTTTGTTTGCATGCACAACTTTTGTTTTACCTATTAAATTTTCTTTATCTCAGTCCACAAGTTTTCTCACTTTTACCCTTCTGATTCTCTCCCACATCTGGCCATGGTGGGGAGTGAGTGAGGGGCTGCGTAGTGGTTAGTTGCCAGCTGGGGTAAAACCATGATGCTGGCCTAGGAGTTTTATTTTGTTTGGAATACCCTTAAGACTTAATTTGAGGATTTGGGGTACTGTTAAAAACAAGGAGTGTCAGCCTTTGCCAGTCATGTATGTTTTAGCAAGCAGGGGACTAAATTGTGGAGAAACACATTTTATTAATCAGTAGCTGACTGCTTAAATTTTCCTCAGAGTGTAGAGATATGGACTAATGCTATACTTCCCACTTTAGTGATTGTCTCTGTATTTTTAACATCTAATCATCCTAATGAATCTTGAAGATATTACACATAGATATGCCGATTTATTTCTTAATGAATTTTTGTGGATGACTTATCAGTAAGGTGGAACCATTCCTGATTGAGTTAGTCTGATGTACTTAAAAACATACTAGGAATAATGAGTAAGCAGTACATAAAATCACAAACCTTTACATAACAAAAATTAGGTGGCATTCTGTAATGTATTTTTATGTCTGATTTTTATGGTGGCTCAACTTTTCTACTACACTTCATCCTGATGAAAAAGGTCATTATTCATACCTAGTGACACTGCTGCCTGTTCAGCTTCACTGCTGCATTGAAATAAAATAATTTTTGCCTGAGATTCAAAGGCTGTATTTTTCCAGACAAAGAAGCAGGCCATTCAAATGCACAGGAATGGATCAAAAACCTGCAATAGTTAAAGGAAGCTTTCACTTCGAGATCAAAATCTGTGTTTTTGCCAGAAAAGACCAATGAAAGTTCTTATGGGTTTAGACGTCATATGTAATTCCCAGTTGTGTGCTTATGATAAAAACCCACAGTTTGATAAGAGAAAGAAAAGTTAAAAGAATATAACTTTCTTAATTTTCATATATCTATTAATTTTTGTCTTCTTTATTGACACTCTGCTGTAAGGTCTACATATATAACCATTTTCTGAAAACATAAAAATGAATACATACTAGGGTGGTTCAATATTGGTTTCAACAGTAGTAGTAGTAGTAAATGTGAGCATAGGTTTTATACAACGAAAGTGCTAGTTTAAATTCTAAGAGTTGTTAAAACACTTACTGTTGAGAAAGAAAAAGCAAAGAAAGTTCTGTCTCAGGAGAAACTGTTGCTTTTTCTCTGGAGCCACTTCTTTGTTAGGCAGGTTTATTAATGCATTTGGCATTTGTATCTGGTTTGTGCTTAAATTTTCAATATTTATAGAATTTAAAGTTAGTTTGACTTTTTGGAGTAGATGTGTAAGAAATTAAATGGCCATAAAGATGAAAACACCAAAATAGATGTTTGAAAAGAATGATGTAAATAAACCAATGTCAATCAGTGTTTAGGTTTCTGCCTGTTCAAAATTTGCTTATATGGAAAACTTCAACACAGAGCAAGCTAAATTATGGCAAAATAAACTTGTCATTCACTGTCATCCTGCTTTCTTGGTTTGTATTGTTGTTACTTGCATGGTGTCAGTCATCAATGTGAAGTCTGTGAAAATGCACGTTGATCACAAATGTTTTATGAATGCTAGTTATTCAGCTACCGGCCAGATTTCTTTCTGTTTTGTAATTTAAATGCAAAATTAGTCTGTGTGTGAACTGTTGCACAATTCAGTGCATAATGAAAAATACTGGAAATGTGGACTGGGTAACAAGCAAGTATCAGAGACTGAAATTGCAACTAGTAAATCAGCAAATTCCTAGCTGATGATGTTTTGAAGCAGGAATAAAATTTCCTTACTACTGACATATAAATAAACAAAGTCCTTGAGAAATTACAAACTTGAAACAGATGCAAATGTTAGAAATTAAGGCAATGATGGAAATAATTGCTTCCTCTTTTAAAAAGGCCACTGTCATTTTCAGATCCCCACACTTTCCTGGAAACTGTCTACATCAACCTTTTATATATTTTTCTGTCCTTTGACTACTCATGCTTTATTATTTAGTGCATTTCTTATTCTAACAAGTAGATGGCATCAAAACTCATATCAGTATTTCTTCATAAATCCATATCAGAAATTACAAAAATCTTTAAATGCATTTAAAACCTAAGGGAAGGGACAGTGAGGTGCAAAAGTAGTAAGACTAATGTAAAAACAAAGTAAGAAAATAAATTCAAGGAATTGTAAAGAGAATAAAGAGGCACCATTGTTCATGAACACTTTATGGTAAGATTTGAATTCTCTTTTGAAAGTCTAGCACTTAAAGAAGGGACACTTCTTTAATTCTGACCTAGCTAAACTGTAATAATTAATTGAAACTGAATCATGGAAAGTGTAAGGTTTTATTACATTGGATTTCTTGTCAAGCTCACATTCAGTGTCTCCTTTTTCTTTTAAGAGGGAGTGACTGTAAGTCTGACTTACATACGAGTTCCTCTCTCTTCCTGATATAATAAGAATAAAAAATTAATAAACAGTTGTTACAGCAGTAAAAGTCTGGCAATATTATGCCCAACAGGTGGTGTAAAGGTCTGGGAATGTTTATGAAAGCTGGAGCATATCAAGATGTCAGTAGCAGACTGTAAAGTGGTAGCAAAATCAGACAAACAAGACAGGATAATCATGCTTATGCTGAATACAGTGGTAAGTCATGTCTGGTTCCTACTATCTTGACTGGCATCCTAATTTTTCTCATATCATGGATTTAACTTAGATGTTTTAGAAAAATACTTGGCACCAAAAGAAATCCAAAGCTCATCGTATTAGTGCATCAGACAAATTCAGTAGTTGTGAAATTTTATAATTTCTGATAACTGGAGATTTTTGGGTATGCTACATGATGCACAGACCACAAATATTACAGGATTGGCATCTGTAACTTGACAATGCTAGACAGCAAAAGGAAAAAAAAAACCCTTACCCCACCCCTGAAATTGAAATTTCTGGTAAGTTAATGCATCATTAAATATTGTTTAATGATATATAAATTAGGCTCTTAGAGAAAAGGGAACCAATTTTATTATATCTTGCTTTTAAAACAGCAATCAGTAATGTACTGGAGAGCATATCTGTGTGTGTGTGTGTGTATGGATGGATGGATGGATGGACTCCAGCATGGATTGCTGCTTCAAAGGCAGGCTTATGCCTTAGGGTAGGCTCAGCATCTTCTGTTATCATAAGAAAACCAGAAACATATCAAAATTATTGTCATGGCAGCTAGCAGGTGGTAGGGACAGCTAAAAGAAGCCTCCTACTGCTTGGAAGTCACATCACATTGGAAATATTTGAGTTTATATTCAACTTATGTGCAGAGAGGTGAAGCAATGATACATTGCCATTATTACTGTCTTATTTCAGATAAGGCTGATAAAACCCACTCAAAATAAAATGCCCCAACCAAATAAATACTATAGGATCTATTTGTCAATATTATTGTTGCACAAAGGATACTGAGGCAGGTTCACATGAGAAAAGGTTTCATAGTGGGATCTGTGGCTGATAGCATACATCAGAACAGTGAAAGGTAGTTTTGAGGTAGGATAAAAACAAAGCAGAAAGAGAGAAAAGAGAAAGGGAAAACACTTCCCTATGGTCAGCCTCTGGGGGCACACTCCAGTACAGCAGGTAGAAACAATGAAGGTGACAAGTGACAAAGGTGATGGTAATGATTCTTTTACCATGCTTTCTCCCTATCTGCTTTATACTCAGACTTGCTCAAATTCCTGCCAAGTTGTTCTTGCTTACAAGGCTGTTAGCACTGATTGGAGTATGGTAACCAGGGGCAAGCACAGCATCCTTTTTATCTGTTAAGTTCCTGTAGGCATATATTATTGGATAATCTTTACAAAGTATTTGAATAGTTGTTATGTACCTTATTTTGCACTGTGTTTATCCTTCTCTCGTATGAAGAACAACCCAAAACCAAAAAAAAAAACAACCCACCCCCAAAAAACCAAACCACAACCGACCCAGAGAACAGGAGATAAAGGAAAGCAGAGGAAAGAAGGGCAATGTCCCACTAGTGGTGTTTGCTACCCACAAGAACTACCACACCACCACCAGGGTTTTGCAGGTGCAAGATCATGGGACCAACAGCACAAGAACAACAGCATGAGAACACAAGGGAAAACCACTGCCACAGAGGTGCTGAGAAGGGACTGCTACAGTAGCTGAGGAGAGAGGCTCCAGAGCTGCAAACAGCAGGGCTTTAGCACTGCTGAGGCAATGGCACTAAGACCCCCAAGGTACTGTGCAACAGCATCATCCTGCGTATTCTGGGGTTTGGATTTGATGTATTTTAGAGACGATTTTTTTGTTTTCTTCTCCTTTGCCCTTTAGAAGTGGTAATCCGGTGAATGGCAAGAGACAGGTAGCCTTGTAAGGGAGAATAAATCCATTTGCAAAGGGAAAAGTTGTGATAGATATTGTATTGCATTATGAAATGTTTTGACAATTTGGAATGCTGCTTTTTTGGATTTTAACATTTTTATTTTGTATTAGAATATTTTTAAACTATTCCTTTTTTTGAGCTCATTTCATAATGATTTATTAAACATACTTTATTGTGAAAAAAATCTACATTTGAAAATGTTTCCTTATTATTTAAATAATGTTTTTCCATTATTTATGAAGGTGATAGTGTCAGAAAATGATGTGCTTTCAACCCAACTTTTCTTAATATGGAAAACCCTTAACTGTTTTCCAAACTGGTCTTGAAAGGACACTTTAAACGGGAGCAAGCACCCCCTGTAACTACAGAACCAGCTGACTGAATTTCTATATTAAGTCTCAAACTGCCTCTGCTGCTTCTGTGTGTTTAAGAAGTAACAACTGAACAGTTAGTGTACCTGGATAACTCTTAATGCATGTACCTTTGTATGTATGGAAACAGACACCTCTTTTATTGACCTTTTTTTTTTTAATCTGAGAGGTTACTCCTAATTCCACTGATTTCTTCCACTTGGGAGAAGTCTAAACTTGAATGAAAAAATTTCTCTGGCCAGTGTAAAGCACAGTGCTTTACAGTCAGTGCTGGTTGGTGGCTGCTGATATCTACTTGTATAGAGCAAAGCAAAGACAAGCTCTAAATTGAGAAATTTATATTTTGTCTGCTAACTAACCATTTCTTAAATACATTTTTGTTTTACTGGCTAGTACTCCTGCCTATAGACATTGTAGCACATTCAGAATGAAAAACTTCCAGATAATTCATAAGTATGAGCAGCTTAGTAGTAGACAAAACGTGAATAGAGGCATTTACTCTGAGAAGCTTCCGGGCCAAAAGACAAACAAAATTGCTTAGAAAGATGCAGGGGATGTAAGTGACTTTCTGTGTGTACAGATGAAAGTCAGTGGCAAGTTACAGAGAAGACATATTACTCTCTAGGAGAATAGCTGTTTGGAGCAATTTTGTCAAGAAAGGCAGCTAGGAATTTATTTCATAGAATCACAGAATGGTTTGGGTTGGAAGGGCCCTTCACATCTAGTTCCAACACCACCACACCCCCCACCCCCCACCATGGGCAGGAACACCCTCCACTAGACCAGGTTGCCAAAAGCCCCATCCAACCTGGCCTTGAACACTTCCAGGGATGGGGCATCCACAGCTTCTCTGGGCAACCTGTTCCACTGCCTCACCACCTTCACAGGGAAGAATTTCTTCTAATATCTAATCTAAATCTCCTCTCTGTTAGTTTAAACCCATTCCCTCTTGTCCTATCATTCCCTGCCCCTGTCAACAGTCCCTCTCTGTCTTTCCTGTAGGCCCCTTCAGGTACTGGAAGGCCACAATAAAATCTCCCCAGAGCCTTCTTTTCTCTGGGATGAACAAGCCCAACTCTCTCAGCCTGGGGAGCAGGAGCTTGTGCCACCATAAAGGCTGGGGAGAGAAACTGAAAAAAGGCAGGATGTGAAGGGAACAAAACCAAAGGGACGAAGCATGATGTGATTGAAGACAACAGCACGAGGAAGTGGTAGACCTTTGTTTTACTTGCAGGCTGAGGTGGGGAAATTTAAACATGATTTGTTACATGCCAGTTGAATGCCATTCATTTTCCCTTCACATGGATAAGACAGTCTGTTAAAGGTCGTCTTCAGAATAAAATTGGATAAATCCCTCAAAATCAGGTCTGGAAGGTGGAGTGCTCTTTAATATCTTCAAATCTATATTATTTCTGTGGCAATAAGGGTCATTTCTCAAGAAGTACTTTCTGAATCCTTTGGTAATGATGAGTAACACATTGCTATGCAAACAGCACCATTAAATTTCCTGTGATGTGTCTTTTCTATCACCTTACTTTGGGTCTTGATGAAATTTGAACTTGGATTGCTTCCATCTGAGTCTGGATCATTAATTTTGTTTATGTGATGGCTTATGCTCCAGCTCATCTTTTCTATGTAATGTTTCTTCTGCCAGGAAAACATGGGTTTGGGGTGGAACTTGGCTTGTATTTGAACTCTGTTCCAAAACTGTTACAACTGCATGTGAATGCTCTTCCATAGTTGCACAGCACATTTGGTGCCCTACTTTGCTGACATATTTAAACACTATTTTAAACTTTTTTTATTGTTCTCCTCCTTTCCTTACAGTCTCACCATGGGGAAGAAAAAAACCCAAACCCACAACAACTGAAAAAGAACAATAACTAACTGCAAGATAGTTGTAATCTATCTATGGATTAATAACTTGACTGTTAAAAAGACTGCCAAGGAGCAATACGAAAACATCTTTGGGATCTCATTCTTACAGAACAACCTAAGATACTGGAGTAAAGTTGAAAAAAAATAAATAGCTTTGTAACAAAATGAAACCAGCTCTACAGGGCAGCCCTCTACACTTCCTCGTACTTGAAAAGTTTTATTAACTTCTACAATGCCAAAGATGTTAAGGGTGTCATTTTAAGAAGACTAGAGAGATTTATTTATTATGAAATCAGAACATAATTTAATAGCAACATGAATTTGCTGGGCTTTTATTTCATGTGTACGTTTTGTCCCCCTGGCCTCCAGGCAAAGTTGGAAAAATCTGTTTTTAAAAAAAAATAGTTTCATTCTGGTATCCAAATCAGTGTCTTGCAAAAAACTTTATGAACATCTCAATGTTTAACAAAACCTTTTATGGCTTCGTCGTTACTAGATATTCATATGCAGTATTGTAGTTTATTTCATCCTTTCAGCAGAAGTGATGTTTGTTAAACATATCTTTAGCTCAAAATTAATAGTGTTACTTTTCTATGACTGTCCAAGACAGTAATCATTGGATTAAGTACACAGTATACTATTTTACTACTGGTAAATGTAAGAGATTTTAAATTTGGCATAGCTTTCTGTCAAATGTCTTCTGAACACAACATTACTTTTTTTACCCCTGTATTTGTTATAGGAGAAAAGTTCAGCTGATTCAAATAAATAACCATACATTTTATTTTTAGTTCCCCTTATAGGTCTTTTGTATCAAGTTGTCAGTAAACTGGAAGGAGAGAAGGTAAAAGCTCTATGACAAGGGTGAAGTAACATTTTTTTCAGAGGAACAAAAGCACCACAACCCTGGCTCACAATACTTAGTGGACTATTTCATTTTCCTTTCAGTGTGTGGTTTCATTCTCTTTTCCATTTTGATAATTCTAAGAACAGACTACCAAAGCACCTGAAACTGTTAACTTTCATCAGTGTTTCTAATGGAACAAATTAGCAAAATATTTGCATGTATTGTGGAAATAAACATTTCACTGTGCTTTTTTTTTTTTTGTTACTCACTTCTGGTCCAACATTTTTAGGTAAAACGTAGGAAGAAAGGCTTTCTAGATCTATTGGATTATCTGAAATCAACGTAATTGTTGACACTCTGAAGAATCAGTTTTAAAACACTTTGTTTTGTTTGATTGACTTCTTATGTTGATGTTACATTTCAATTTAAAATACAACAACAAAAAACCTGTATGTCTTGTACTGAAAAGGGCTTTGCATATTAGTGTACAGGGCTGCATCATTTAAACTGCTGCCTCATTTAGAGGGAGATGAAAAGCACAGACTACATGTATATATCTTTCACTTTTTTCTTCCCCAAGGTTTGTATAACTTATTCAAGACTATACATGCTCTTCACTTAGTATTCACAACTTGGATTTCTTGGAGATTTCTTTCAAAGCTCCTTCTTTCAGCTTGGCCTTTCCCAAAGGTGGTCTTGCTCTCCCGTAATATCTTGGTAGTTAACATATTTGCCCAGAATATGGGAGAGATAAATTTAATACTTCCTTTTCAGAAAGTGGTCTAAATCCACATGCTCTATTTTCTGGGAGAATATCCTAATTAAAAGGCTCACATATAGCATCTGGGATATGACTTCTTTTGTGGAAAATCCCAGTTTGGACAAAAAAATTCAAGACGCACTGGTCAGTAAGAGCAAGCTTGAGGGAAGATCCTTTCTCTTGTAACACTGACCTGGAAAGGCAATGCGGAATCCTAGTTCCAGTGCAAGACAATGAAGTTTACATTAATTCTGTTAATGACGTATGTGGTTACACATGTTAAATGTTGCTGGTAAAATGTCATATGTTATCAGGGATCAACATGCTGGCCCATTTCAAGTTGATCTTGACTGAGGAGGGGAACAGCTAAGCAAAGTTGGATGTTTTGGTTTTTCTTGCTGTATAAATAGAAATTTATCTGAGCAATTGACAGAGCTATATTCCATCATGATTTTTCAGTTTTCTTTTAAACAGACTTAATTTTTCCCCCCTAAGAAATTGTGTCAGTATACATGAAGATATAGCAGTAGAATGTTGGGAATATCTCTCAGGCCTCATAACCTTAGTCTTCCTCTGAAATCCTGCAATCTGTCAGTCCCTTCTCTTTTATCTAGACGGGTATTGTATACCCTGCTAGCTTACTTTCTATTCTTATAATCAAAGCAGCACTTCTTTTCAGCTACTATCTACTTTCAGTTTCCATTAGAGCTCTGAGATTCATTCTCCTTCCTCCATCTCCTACAGACTGTCCTCAGGCCACCTCATCTGGTTCCATTTACAGATGGTATCACTAAATACCACCCCTGAACTGACACCTTCTAGACCTACTTGTCACACTTGACCTTTCACTGTCAGTCTGCTTTCTGCCGCTGCCGTGCTGCTGCCAACTCAAATTCAAACTGGCAAACTCATGTTTATGCTTCAGAGCCCTGCACAGCTCTAGTGAAAGGTGATTTGAGTGGCAGATTACCTCTCCTGCATCCCTTTTAAGGTTAAACATGCAGCTAGTTCTGCCTGAGCAATGACATTTTTTCCTCTTTGCCATGGAAGGACCTGTCAAAGCTCAGTTGGACTTTTGGACATTTGCCATGGAAGGACATAGTCAAAGCTCAGTTGTGCTATGCATCTTGCCATTTTGGCAACTGGGAGTTGAACAGAGTCAAGGTGGAAAGACCCTTTGTCTGTATGGCTGTGTAAAACGTTGCTGATTGCAGGGTCCCTTTGTGGAAATCAAAGCCCCAAGCTAATGAGGAAATTATTTCAGTGCAGGTACAACTTTTTCAAGTATTTAGAATAGAATAACTATTTCAGTCAGAAGGGACCTAAGCTGATCTTCTAGTCCAACTACTTGACCACTGGCCAAAAGTTGAAGCATATTAAGGGCATTGTCCAAATGCCTCTTAAACACCAACAGATCTGGGACATCAACCACTTCTCCAGGAAACCTGTTTCAGTGTTTGACCACCTCCTTGATAAAAGAAATGCTTCCTAATGTCCAGTCTGAACCTCCCCGGTGTGGCTTTGAACCATTCCCACACGCCCTATCACTGGGTACCATTCCATCTCCCCCTCCACTTTCCCTCCTCAGGAAGGTTAGAGAGCATCGAGGTCACCCCTCAGCCTCCTTTTCTCCAAACTATACAAGCCCAAAGTCCTCAGCTGCTCCTCATAGGACATGCCTTCCAGCCCGGTCACCAGCTTTGTTGTCCTCCTTCAAGGAGAAGGACAACACATTCAAGGACCTTCACCTCTTTCTTAAATTATGGGCCCAGAACTGCACACAGTATTCAAGGTGATGCCACACCAACGCTGAGCACAGCAGACCTCTCTTGACCGGCTGTGCATCATCCCTCTGTGTTTGATGCGCCCCAGGATGGGGTTTGCCCTCTTGGCTGCCAGGACACACTGCTGACTCATATTGAACTGCTGTCAACCAGCACCCCCAGATACCTTTCTGCAGGGCTGCTCTCCAGCCATTCCTTTCCCCATCTATACTTGTGTTTGGCATTACTCCATCCGAAGTATAGAATCCGCCATTTTGACTTGTTAAATTTCTCCCCGTTAATCATAGCCCAATGCTCCAATCTATCTAGATCCCTCTGCAAAGCATCTTGTCCCTCAAGAGAGTCAACAGCCCCTCCCAGTTCAGTATCATCAGCAAACTTGATGAAGTCCATTGACACTTCCAGACAGCTTATAGTTTTATTTCTTGGTCATTACATTTGGTTAGTCCTTGCAAGGGAAAGATGGCAAGGCCTGCATTCTTACTAGGTGCATAGCGTCAGTTCTAATATCACAGGGTAAACTATATTGCAAATAGCAGTGAGGAAGATTGCTGTGTGCTGCATTTTTATTACAGATACTGTATCATTGTAATGTATACATAAGGCCTTCCTGTGCCCTTCAATTGATCAAGCTATGACATATGGAACTGTTGAAATAATTATGAATTGAGGATACAAATATAAAGATCCTCCAAAATTGACTACATTTCTGTAATGCATAATTAAAATGTTCATGTCAGCAAATACCATTGATTGCACTTGATAGTGTATTATACTACAGTTCCATTGAACTGACAGAGATTCTTGCAAAAAATTGGTTAGATTTTTAATAGGAAGGGACTGGAAATCTATTTCATATTCTCACTTTGTTTCCTTACCTGTAATGTGACTATACATATATTCTTTAAGGGTGAGTATTGACACCTGGGACAGTTCTAAAGAATGTATAATAAATATAAATAAAACAAGTGTTTGAAACTTCCTTGGTTTTCTAAACGTGATCAGTCAAAAGAAAAGTGAATCAGCACACTGTATCTTGAATGGTGAATAACATTCCTTGCAATAATGTTTACAAGTGGATAGTCACCAGCCATCCCTGGCTACACAGCAAATCACAGAATCATAGAACCTTTAAGATTGGAAAAGACCTCTAAGATCATAGAGTCTAACCGTCAACCCAATATCACCATGTCTACTAGACCATGTCCTGAAGTGTCACATCTACATGCTTTTCGAAAACCCCCGGGACAGTGACTCCACCAGCTCCCTGCGAAAATATAATGCTGAGAACACAATTTTGCCTTAGACAAATTAAAAAAAAGTGTAGTATAACACTGAATTTATTAAAGCCATTCTTGATTCATGTCATGCTGTGATCATAACCAGATTTAAGTTCTTCAATTATACGATTAAAGACAGTCTTCTAACATACCCCTTCTGGTTTCCTCATCTTCTTTATCTTCCCCAACATCATTTATTCATTGCTTCTTTGATTCTCTGAATTTGAAATTTGAAGTATGATTTTTCTGTCTTGCTCTACTGCTGCACCCGCTGAAATCAGCAATGGCCTAGTATTCATACACTCAATATCTAGAAATCTATTAATTCCTTTCTTCTAGGTTGGTAATGATATTAACATGCTCTATATGCAGTAGGAGTAGGCAGATTTTCCTCCTGGGGCAGTGTAATTAAAGTCTAAGTTTAATTCCACATCTCTTTCCTTGAAATGGGTTTATTAGCTGTGGAAGATATGGGGGCTTAAGATAACTAAAGGTTATCCAGATTTGCTTTTTGTTCAAATTAGTAAGAGAAGCCAATGCTGAATTTGTTTCAAACTTCTTTTTTTTTTTTTTTTTAACTTTCAAAAATGTTCTAAATACTTTTTCATTAAATACGAAGCCATTGCCTTTTCAGAAGTCCACAGTGTTTTTCAATAGAGACTGGGGTGAAAAAGGTCTGTCTTCAAGTTTTGTTGAAGCAAGGGAAGGCAAGGGAAGAAAAAAGAGCAGAAAAGAGTGTTTCCAGTGGTTGTACCAAAATGACCTTGTTATTCCCTGTGGAATTGGGATGAACACATGCTAATCCCAATAGTTAGCCTTCTGCCTTTGCTATTTAGCTCTGGGAAACTTCTTACCCACAAAGCGCAGTGCTGCCCTCCGGTCTGATGTAGGTATAGTGGGCAATTAGCTGTTGATTCAATCAGTCTTGAATGTCAAGCTGGGAATGACATGTGCCAATTTTGATACCTTTCAACTCAATGTTCGATGCTATTTAGCTCAACCCGTGACTTTTCAAAACACGCTAGATTTGCTTCCAAAAGAATAAAGGAAATCTTTTTTCTTAATTATCTCTTCTTGACTACTGAGATGAGTCCTTTCTCTGACCCTTGATCTTTCCTGTTTGCTTTAGGAACTGTGTGTGATTTTCCATATAGCACATGAATATTGACTCTCAAAACAGGAGAATTTGAAAGTACTTAGTTGGGCTTAACAAACCTGTGCATGCAAGAAGATGTACAATAATTTTCAAGAGGGTATTTCTACACCATCCTTTATTTATGCCACAGTCCAGGCAGCCCAGCTTCTAAAGGTGCTTAGGCAAAATTTCTAAGTCACTAAAAATATAGGCAGACGCTTAGTGTAATTTTCAGAAGCACCTGTGATTCAGATCAATTTTCTGTTACCTTAATGATTCAGATGGAGTTTCTTTGTGCATGAGATTTATATTTTCCAGTTCCTTGTGATTCTAAAAAGAAATTGAAATAGTTACTGCAAGGACATGAAACTCCACTCAATGATACATTTACGATACCTGTGACTAAGCAGTGCTCTCAAAGATTCCTTGCAAGAAACAATTACAGATGCTGCAATCTTTAAATGCTTTCTAACAGCAAGGAACAAAAATATCTAGAGGAACATTACATACTAATTTACATACAATGAAAAAAGAAAAGAAAATGGGTATTTTAAACCCAAACATTTAATGAGCTTATTCAAAACAACTGATGTAAATGCAGTATTTCAACAACAACAACAATGACAAAAAAAAAATAAAAAGAGAGAAGGAAGCCATGTAAAATCAATAAAATAATGGTATAGAATACAGTTGGTATGTTTTTGAACTCAATGTTTTGAGGACTTTTTTAAATCCCAGGATAATAAATCAGAGTGCCTCCTCAGAGATAGTGTAACATTTTGAGTATAGTTTTAGAACTTGGGGTTTTTTTCTTCTTTCCTATTTAACAACAAACTGGAGTGCAGATTAGTGATAGACAGAGACCATCTAGGTGAAGTGAAAGTCTGTAGGCAAAGATTCTTATAACATTTTGGGAAAAATGTATTAATACACTTCTTGTAATTCTATCCAGATATCAAAATTCAGTAGAAAAGACCTTAACAAAATCTTTTTTACAAAAATTTTATCTGCCATCAGAAAATTTGATGTGATTAAGTAAAACAGCCAGGAGAATTTTTATTCTTGGGTGAAAAATTACTGATTACGCAGCTGTTTCTCCATGTACTGTAAGCAGGTTAAGCAAGCAAGCAAGATAGAACTCAATTGTTAGCACAAAATAAAAAAGTAACTGGTCCGGTTATGGAGAATGCTACACCAATGTTTAACATTCATGTTGCAATAGAAGCAGATTGTTAGTAGTACAGCCACTATCACTGTTTATTTCCATCACTACTATAGTTCACATGTAAGAACAATATATCAACGTCTATCAGAAATCGTGACAGCAGCAGCCACCAGTGCCAGGCTGGTGGGGAAGAGATATGTGAAAGATCTGAGTGCATCAATGGTGTGAAGCTACCATGGGTTTGGGATTAATTTGGGTCAGGAAAAACAATAAGCAGTATGAGATATTGCCAAAAGGATCTTCTGCAGTGAACAAACATGTATTTTAGTGGGAGAAACCACAGCCAGGAAGAAAGGACCCATCAAACTATGTTTAAAAGCTATTGAAATATGGGAAAAACCTCCAGGGAATTTTCCAGAGCATTCTTGACTTAGTCGATAGAAATTCATAATCAGAAGCATCCCAGGATTAAATCTCATATGACTATATAAACATATGCAAAATAGTGTAAATCTGATAGCATACATCTGGACATTTCCTATCCCTCTGGCTATTCTTACTGTGCTGTGATGAGAACAGGGTTGATAAATGTTTTGTTTCACCCTCCTTCCAATTGCAAATGAATGCAAGATCAATGGTACCATTACTGGTCTTTTTTCTGCATCAGTGTATTTCTGACAATGTGCACTATGAGTGTAAGAGGATGATTTGACCTCTTTATTGTAGTGGGATGTGGCAATTAATTTTTTATTGAAATTTCAATTAGCTTTTCTGTTCCTATAATGTTTTACCTAAATCCTCTTTTTAAGTTCTTACTGAGGTTACCCAAAAAGATCATCTAAGCATGACTGTGTTAAAAGGTAGAGGTAAAGAAAACAAATTATTTCTATTGTGTACAAAATTGAGGTCACTTTAGGTTAACTGAATCAGATTCCTTGAAGAGATGAAGACTTTCCACATCATGAAGAATCATTCAGAGAATTCTAATTGAAAAAAGAAAGACACCAGCCTCTTATAAAAAGAAAAAAATACCGAGATGAGTACAACTGAGCAAGAAAACCTGAAACAGATTTTACAGACTGTTGCCTTTATGACCCTTATAAAAGAAGAATTGCCAAATGAAAAACAATGGAGAAAACCCTGCAGATTACAACTTTAGATTAAGCTGCCTAGCATCCTGGACCAACTAAAGAGAAAGAACAAAGAAAATAGGTCTTACAGTTAGAATTCCTATGCATATGAAATACTTAAATACTAATAGAAATGTTAATAAAGAAAACCCTACTCTTGCACTTGACACCAAATTAAAAATCGCTGTTCACAAAGGCAGTTTTAAATTTCATTTGGCAGTGACTACTATTGCTAAGGTTAAGATGATTTTTTCCTTGAAAAACTGTTATTTTAGTTACACTTGACTTCCTGAAAAACATAGTCATTAACTGAGATGTTGTATTATTAACGAAAACTTAAAGCACTGTTTTCCCAATCTTTAGCCTGCAGCATACAGGAGATATTTTGTACAGAGCAATGGAGTTGCTTTGAGGAAATTTATACGTGTTAAATATAGGCAATATGAAGTTCATTAGCCCTTGTATTGTACAAGTGCTAAACCAGCATTTATACTTAAAATCAGCTTTACACAATACCCAAAGCCAACTATGTTCAAAAATGTAACTATATTGCAGAGGTTTCTGTTTTCTGTGAAAATTTATGTCATTTGCCAAGCTTGGTCTCCGGGATATGAATGCATTTAAGTAAAAGAAGTTGATAAATTACGTATTAGTAACTTCCATAATAAAGCAAGGCATTCTTACTGTTCTAGCTAAGGAGCCAATAAGCCCATTTTCACAATGATAATGCCAATATGATTCATAGGGCATTTAATTCCATCCAAAATTAAGAACAGATAGATGGGTCCCTGTGCATATGTGTATGTTGCCGGAAAGTGTTTATCAACTATTTCGGTGGCATCGAGTCCCTTTCATGAAGTTCAGGGGTGAAAAAAAAGAGGAGTTATAGCCTTTCTGTACTGAAAGGAGGCTTTTAAACATCATGACAGGAAGAAATTAGAGTGAACTTAGAGATTCAGTGTATATCCGCTGATTTGCAATAACACCAGAGACTGGGTGAAATGCACAGGTGATACAAATGAATGCACGTCCTCCAAAATGGGTGGCATCCCGCCAGCCACACAGGTGGACCTTATATACTGCCTGCATTTCCAGTCAGGGATAACAGTGCTGCACAATGGATAAAATTCTTCTGCGTGTTTTGAAATAAAAATCTGTACTTCCAGAAAAGATGTATTTTCTTGAATTCCTATGTAGCCTACAGGGAGATATCAACTACCTCCACCTGTAACCAAAGCTGATTGCCACAGTAATGGCACCTCTTTTCTCTGTTAATGGGAGTCAGAGCCTGGTGGAGTCCCCAGCTATCCTTGTGTCTCACAGACCTACTCTCTTAAACTTTTCAGATGTGCAGTTGGTAATCTGAGTCCAGTTTTATTCTTTTTGGTTTTAATCTTTGAAAAGAAAACAGCCCAAAGCACATCAGTGTTACTGCTTCACATCCATACATGAACAGCTCAGGAAAATGAAAAATTCCTTTCATGCATTTTTTCACCTATCTTTAAGTACCTGAATGTAGTTAAAATCCATGATTATCCAATGGCAAACATAAGGACAGTTTTCTGTGTTCTTGTTGTTCTCCTTTAAACACGTGTCTTAAAAGCATTGCTATTTAAAGCTAGCTTTTAAAGGTAAAGGAACAGAGAGAACATTTCCTTCAGTGACAGTAGGGAAATGGTTTGTAGAAGGAGGGCCTACAGAGCTGCCTGTTTACCCTAAAATCATGCTTGTGCTCAGAGTACCTAATATTTTTACTCTAAAACTTTTAACCATTTAATTTCCTAACTTCTGACTGTTGCTATTCTTAGTATCTTAGGGCAGTAGATATTGAGTACGTTGTTTTATGGCGGCAATTTTCTATCCCTTTTTGAGAATGCAGGTGAACATGGATTTTCTTAAAACTGCAAAGATATATTCTCTCACAAATTGCTCTCATAGTATTTCAACACAACAGGACATCACCCATCCAAGAACTGGATAGCATACGAATGAATACATCAATCAAGTCACTACCAGATCTATAGGTAAAGTGGTGATATAAATAACCACTAGGTAATGAAAATATGTATATCTTGAAATATTGTTCCAGGTGTCTTCAAAATAGCTGAAGGTAATAAAGTCCAGTAAGAAAAACAATGATAGTAAGTTGTTAACGACGCATATTCCTCATATCTTTTTTGTGCTTGGATTCTCCCTCAGAGTTAGAGAAGCATGTCTAGATCATAAAGATTGAAAAAATCAAGTTGCCTTTTAAGTAAATTTGAGGTTCACTGGGGAAGCCATAGGTCCTGACTATGTATGTCCAGTAAAGTGATAAGAAAATATACCTGGTTGTTTTGAGATTGATTTAACAAAATGTGGTCCTGTTTATTTTTGCATGAAACACCTGACAATCTAAGGTTAAATCTGAAGCTCATTCCCATTTACAGGGATCAATAAACTCTAACCGAATGCAGCTGATTTTTCAGCTTAATCCATTTCTAGCTAAAAATACTCCTGCATCTTTTCTCATCTGTTGGTCTGATGAATGAAGAGTATTTGGTCCAGCGAACAGCCTGAAACAAAACTCACTGGAATGAACAGAAACCTCCCTCCGACTTCAGTGATCTTTGAATTCATGTAAGGTTACTTTTAAATCACATAGCTGAATTTCAGCAAAGAAAATCATCTAGCACGGATTGAAATGTATGGACAATGAACAAGACTATGACACTTTCAACATGATGAAGAGACTGCATAATAATATAACAATACTAAAAGTTCAAAATCAGCATCCTCAAAAAAACCACACAGAATCTAAGTCAAGGAAATAAGTGAGCATTCAGAGGAAGATGAAAGGGTTGCTATGGTTGACAACACTGAGTTGTTTTCAAATGCTGACAGTGTGCATGTGTCTTGGACAAAATACACCACTAGTGTGTAGAAATACATCATGAATCACAGGAGAAATGGACAATGTTGCAGTGGAAAGATAAATAAACAATTACTCTAAAAGCACATCAAGGATTGTTTTCTTAAACTCTGGTCTATGTTTGTTTCCTAGCATAGGCTTAGCCATATTCTTCAGCTAGTCCATTGGATTTTGGGTAATATCATATGGTTTGCACCTGTGTACAGGTCAATCAGGAGAAACTCCAAGTCTTTGCAAATTACTGGAATTATTCAGAAGTGTGTTATTTTTCATTCTTTGCAATTAGGTCATTTTGCTGTTCTCCCACATAGCCAAGTGATGCTGTGGAGTATTTCACTGCAGTTTTAGCGAACAGATTGCTCACTGAGGAATCTGAAGGATGCTATGACAAGGAGATAGAGTTTTCTGAGGTTATCTTTTGCATCGTGTATGCTGGGATGCATGTGTGATGCATGTTTATTATTTTTTTCCTTAGGATTTCTGGGTAAATTTCCATTAAAAGCACTCACTTCTTCCTTTTCACAAAAAGCTACTTGTTTCCAGTTAGTTGGTTGTGGCTTTTACTTCATAACAGTCTCCATTAGTCAATGAAAATTACTGATTTTGGGAATGTTAATATTCACTGTTGTATGTTTCTCTTACTATTTGTCTTATTTCTGCATGCTTCCAAATGCTCCTGCATTATGTAACCAGCTCCCCAAGACTCCTCTCCTGCCCCCACAAAAGTGTGCACGAAGATCTGGAATGAAACTGTTTTATTGGTCTGCTTTTCACTTCAGGTTGTCTTTTTATTACTTTAAGATCACATAATGAGACTTCTGTGGAAGAGCTCCCTCAAAGGCTGTCAGAAGTGTTCTCCTGTGTTTGAAATCCGATTAGGTTTATGTGTATATATAGTGAGAAGGAGACTGAGAGAGAGAGAGAAAAAGATGAAGTTTCTGACATGTATTGAGAAAGGCAAATCCTTCTCATCTGAATAAAACTTACTCCAAAAGGACAGGAGAGATGATGGGTTCATGACACTTTATACTAAAGACACTATTGGTTGTTAAAATCACTAAACTCTTCAAATGTTTGTGGATCAGATTCTGAGACTAAGTATGAGCAGGCATCTGTATACTGCCCACAATGCAAATATAAAGCAGGATTGTCATAGGTCGTGTTACGGTTTTGAGACAGTTACCACCAGAAGAAAAAGACATCATCAGGAAAGAACACCAGCCTTCTCAATTCCAGATCCTTACAGATTTATTAGGCATCTTAGATCACCAAAGGTTAAAGTAAATATTACAGTAACATTATAGGATTCAAGGTTTTTTCTTTTATCAGAGGAGGTTTTTCATGTCCTTGATTAAAATGTTTCAAAGAGCCTTGTGCTGTTACTGCTGAGAAACTGCTTTTGTATTAATCGCCATTCTCCAAGCAAGCAGAAAACAGAGGAACTAGTCATTAACATGTGCCTGCTTTTAAGGAGAAGCATACTGTCATTTCTAATTAATATATCTATATTAGTGTAGTGGTTTAACCTTGGCTAAATGCCAGGTGTCCACCAAGCCGCTCTATCACTCCCTTCCTCAACAGGGCAGAGAGGGGAGAAGGAAAAAAAATAAGATAGAAAAACAACTCCAAAATCGTGGGTCAAGATAAAGGCAGTTTTAATATAGCAAAAGCAAGACTGTGCATGGAAGCAAAGCAAGGAAAAAAACCAAAAGATTATTCTCTACTTCCCATCAGCAGGCGATGCTCGGCCACTTCCTGGGAAGCAGGGCTTCAGAACACCTAGTATTTGCCCCGGAAGACAAAACGTTGAGAAAAAAAAAAAGAATGCCTTCCGTTCCTCCCCCTCTCTCAGCTTCCCATTGCTGAGCAGATGTCATATGGTATGGAATATCCGTTTGGCCAGTCTGGGTCAGCTGCCCTGGCTGTGTCCCCTCCCAGGATCTTGCCCACCCCCAGCCTACTGCTGAGGGGGTGGAAGAAGGGTTGGAGACACAGCCTTGATGTGTGCCGGCACTGCTCGGCAGTAGCCAAAACCCTGGTGTGATATCAGCTCCTTGCTGCTACCAATGCACAACACTGTAAGGGCTGCTACGGGGAAATTAACTCCACTGAGCTTAAGCCAGTACAATTAGCAAAAAATATGAGATTTCTAAGCAATCTAAATAGCTATATATCCCAAAAATGTGGAAAAACCCTCAGCTATGTAATTTTTCCTCTTTATATCAAGCAGGATGTCACAAAGTTTTCAAATCCAAGCAGCTGTACATCAAGCTGAAAGAAGATCCATTTCACTGCAGCTTGCATCCTCTTTTTCAAAATCATATGCAAAAAAAAAATTATATCATTGTTGTGTTCTTTACGTACTGCTGTAGAAGCATGAATTTCTGTGCCTGCACATTATTTTCCAAGTAGACCAACATAAATCTCCCGCTCTCAAAATATCCCGAGATTTGTCTTGCTTAAAAAAAAAGAGATGGCAAATAGCATTATCTGCTTAGCTAGTTTTTATCTGTTGGTTTATAATGACTAAGCTTTGTGTTTGACACATTTTCAACTATTACACTGTATTTACAGGTAGTTATGGTCATATGAATAGGTCAGCATGTGCAAAAGAAAAACCATCTTTCATCACATGCAAGTTTTATTACTCTCAGAGTGCGTAGATCTTGTTGTTATTTGTCCATAGGCCATTTAATTTTGCTGTGGAAATTGCTTGTCCACACAGAGGTGAGGACAGCCTTTATTTAAATAAGCACCAGAGTCAAAATATCTCAATTGCATACCTCCATTTTATTAAGACAAATGTCCTATTCACAGTAATACAAAAATTATCCATTACATGGTCTTTTTGTTTCCTGTCCTGAAGAGATGAAGTTTATTGTTTATAAAGCTAATAGATATAATGCTTCTATGTTTCCAGCCATATTGGAAAAGTACGACTATTACTATTACCCTGAAGCCCCTGAGGAAGTCAGGGCTAAGGACGAGCTACCCTGGGTTGACGAGGACTGGGTTAGGGAGCAGTTAGCCAAGCTAGACATCCGCAAGTCCATGGGGCCTGATGGGATGCACCCGCGAGTGCTGAGGGAGCTGGCGGAGGTCATTGTCAGGCCGCTCTCCATCATCTTTAGCAAGTCATGGGCGACGGGAGAGGTGCCTGAGGACTGGAGGAAGGTTAATGTCACTCTAGTCTACAAAAAGGGCAAGAAGGAGGACCCGGGTAACTACAGACCGGTCAGCCTCACCTCCATCCC
>VWZZ01004863.1:296144-330542 GCA_013399095.1 Psophia crepitans | reverse complement strand
TCCAGTTCTGGGCCCCTCAGCTTAAGAAGGATAGGGAACTGCTAGAGAGAGTCCAGCGCAGAGCCACTAAGATGATCAAGGGAGTGGAACATCTCCCTTATGAGGAAAGGCTGAGGGAGCTGGGTCTCTTTAGCTTGGAGAAGAGGAGGCTGAGGGGTGACCTCATCAAGGTTTATAAATATGTTAAGGGTGAGGGTGACAGAGCACTGGAACAGGCTGCCCAGAGAGGTTGTGGAGTCTCCTTCTCTGGAGACATTCAAAACCCGACTGGATGTGTTCCTGAATGGTGTGCTCTAGGTGGCCCTGCCTTGGCAGGGGGAGGTTGGACTAGATAATCTTTCGAGGTCCCTTCCAACCCTTGTGATTCTGTGATTACTGTATCTCACAAGAATTGAATTCCCTCTGTCACACTATTTAGTTTGCACAAATTCATCCTTTTCCTGAGAGACTCTTTGAAAGAAACCACTTCCCCAGTAAGTTCCATGTGAATTTGGCTTCTGCTTAACAAAAAGCTCGGCCTTTCCAAAGAAGAATTATTTGGCAAACAATTCCAGGGGAAAAAGAGTGTAATGCTGCTTTTGGATCCTGCTATTTCTTCATTGAGTGGTGACTAGCATCATAACTGTCAGGTAAGCTTCTCTTTAGGTATGCAGTTTGTATCAGCTCTGCTTTTTATCCTGTTCAACCATTAGGTTTGACTATTTAATATGCTATCACTTATCACCTGCCCATGAGTAAAATTGTATGCTGCTCCACTATCGTGCCATACTTTTAGAGGTAGACCCTGCCTATATTCATGACCTGATTCTTGAACCAGTCAATAAGCTATACCAGCTTGCTGAGCATACATAGGTAACTTGTTTAAAATTACTAACCTTTGTTAGAATGAACCCACAGATTAAAATTAATTCTTACTTTTTACAATTTTTTTTTCTCACTCTCCTTTTCAATCAGATAGACTGATTTCCATGTTGTGTTTTCCTCCATTCTTAATTACCCTATTAGGTACTTGGCGGATGAAGGGGGTGGGGGAAGCCACGTGATGATGGCAAAGAATGTGTGGGGTTTTTTAAAGAAGATGTAATTCATTAATATCATCATGTGCATTTGTGTTCTGTTGTGCTTGTAATTTGATAGATGTGTTCTATCAAATACAGGAAAGGTGTGACTATCATAGCTTATCATACCATAGAAAGTCCTTCTGATAATGACTTTTTTTAGCAACAGTGTATAGTTTACTGGGTAAAACCATGACACAGCCGGTAAAGAAATAAGACCTTAAAACCCCACCCAGTGAGTTACACGAGAAACTCAAAACACTGTTGTTTAGGGCATGATCAATGGTAGTTTTAGCTTTCTATAGTGTTCGAATACTGTCATGCAAGGGGATTCAAAAAGCCTTAAATAGGTAATGCATCTGATTCCCTTGCTGTTAATCTGAAACCCTTAGAGAAGAGCACCTGAAGCAATTTAGCGATCTAATTCATAGAGGTAACGCACATTTGTTGCCTATCCGGTTTTACTGAATTTTGCTTCAAGATTTCTGTTCCTTTGGGTGTTATTAGAAAGATAGGATTGAAAGGGAATTGATGCAACTAGGAACAAAATCAGTTTTTACTGAAGTACCCTAAAATACTTAAGAAAAGTCAGTATAGGGTTGTTTAAAATTAAACAAATAAACTTTCAGGACCTTTATCTGCCATATTGGTGGTGTTATAATGTAATTCCCTAGGTCTTCAAAGAGTGATCCATTGAGCTCTGGATTGTTAGCACCAGCCTGATGTTCTCCCTTCTGACCAGCTGTCCTGATAACTTCTGATAGCCTCACATGGATTTCACCTGTCAGGGGTCAGGTAATCCTTAGCACTGTTACAGGAACCATAAAGCATTTGAGAATTCGCACAGCTTTATTTAGTTGCCCACTGATTAAAATGACTTTTTTCTTACTGAAACTGTTTAGTGCTTTTTTTTTTTTCTTGTTTTAACCTAATTAGATTCATGTGCCTATGCAAATAAGAAGGGCGTCCTGTTTCTTTTTTTTTTTTTTTTTTTGGGGTAAGAACTAAGGAGGAGAAGAGACGGATTTGCTGTACTTGGTAGGATACTAATAGGCTTCTTAAACTTCGTGTGTCCTATCTAAGGAACTACCTTGTCTATCTAAGGTTAAATGTTAAGTGCTGGGTTTTGTTGTGTTGTGTGTGTTTTGCTTGGTGGTGGTAGTGGTTTTTTGTTTGGGTTTTTTTTTAATATTTGAAGTTCAAAGTTTTTATAACTTGAGAGTCTTGAATCATTTATGAATCACTTATAACACTTTTTTTTTTTCTTTTTAGGAAATCAAAATAGATCAGGAATGAGAGAGTGATTTAAAACAAGTGGGATTGCTGTTGTGGTTTGGGGAAGAAACTACAGAGCAAAATGCTCAGGAGAACTTGGGAGTACACCCTCAAAATGCTTAAGAAAGGTAGGAAATAGAAAAAGCAGGCATCTACTCCTTTGCATATTTGTTATCTTGTGCAAAGACATTTTTAATTCTGCTTTTATGTTGTCTTGTATTGGTTTAATGAATGCTTATATCTTTATATTTGTTGCATAAAGACTGATTGTGTTTTGGAATGTTTTTGTAGGGCTTGCTAGCTCTTTGCTTTTGTTGCCATAGGCATCTGAAGAAGTTGAGACAGTATGACATGTGCAAGTGACTAATTTCAGAATGAGTGTAGAAATACTTTTTTCTGTGTTGATTTTTAAATTAATTTCTGTTTCTTTTCTGAATCTGTGGGGAGAGGCAATATGCCACAGCATAGGATAAGTATGCTGTGAAAGTTAGTCTTCTAAAATCAGAAAATGGTGCTGTAGGTATTGTGATGGTAGAACTAATTGGTATTGTAGAAGACTATAATCTCTAGATAAATTCACTATGTTAATTGAGAGACTTCTTTTTTAACTTTAACTTCCTTAACTAGCAAAATAAACCTAGAAATATCAATATTCTTATTTCTCAAATGAAGCACAATTTTTTTTGTTTGATTTATTCTGAGCAGTCAGAAAGACAAATACCTATAATACTAGGAGTTGTTTTGAACAATGCATATTTTAACTTGTCTGACATTAGTACTAGACTTTTTTTAGTATGTGCATATCCCCTAATTCTAAGATTGTAAAAACACTGCTGTACTTGGAGAAGAGAGAGTCTGCCTCATAGCAGGCGGTAGTTCCTACGTTTCCCTGAAATATTATGATGAAAATATAATCGCAGACATTGAACAAACTTATTCACAATGGAAATCTTAAGAAACAGTTTCTTTTCTATGGTCTTTGAGTATTATCTAAAATTAAGATTAGAGAACTTTTTTTTTGTTTGCTTATTTTTGTTTTGTGCTAATGAAGGGGCAGGTTTTCTATAGCAAAATAACGATTTAAGAAAGTTATAATACAGAATTTCATGTGTATTGACCTGTTTTACTTTCTATTTTACTCATGTTTTTAAAAGAAGTGTTTCAATTCTGTTCTTATATGGATGAAAACTTAATGGAGGGGGCATTGCAGGGAGGGGAATTACAAATGCGGACAGATTTGTATCAAGTTTCTTCCCTCATCTCTGACATTTGAATATGACTGAATTCTGAATGGCTGGGAACATGGGAATGTTATGCAAGATGTTTTAGCTGTAGTATTTGAGAACTCAAAACTTTGATAATGAAAGAAGTAAAATTATTCAACAATTTGTGTTAAATCTGCTACTTGAACCTTCTGTAACTTTATAGCGGAAGCCAGCAACAGAAACTGCCTCTTTTTTTTTTTTCCTTCTCCAGTTTTTAATTTAATTTCTTTATCTGAAAGCACTAAGATTGACCCAAACCTGCTAAAAATTACTTTCACTCTATTTGGACAAGGCCATTTAGTACTAGCTTAGTATAATCTAAAGTCTGTTGAGCAAGGGAGTTTCCTTTATACATCTGACAGAAATGGTATCATAGGAGAACATCTGAAACTTGGGTTTTCTGTTCTGTTGTATGGTTGTACACAAGACTATGGAAGTGTGCCAGACATTATATGATTTAAATTCAAAACTTTAGTCTCTGACAATTACTCTCCTAACAATAAATTTTGTTGTGACTGTGATCTCTCTTTCAATAGGACTAATCTGTTTTAGTGAGAACTTGATATATGAGTTGTAATATGAGATTGGTGGAGATACTTTTAGTCTAGGAAATGTAGAATTTCATTAATGAACATGGACACAAGCCTGTAAATGGTCAAGTGATCTGCAAAGGCTTTTGGATCCGAGCTTTACTAGGGATATAAAAAGGATAGCAGGTGTAGCTAGACATAAAGGCATTGAGTGTACGATGGTTATAAAAATATAAAATCCACTGGCTTAAGTCATCGCTTTTCAGGTCTATGCCTGAAAATACAGACTGACTCATTGGAGCACAGGAAATTGGATGGGTTAGAACATGCCTTGAATTTTCATGGCTGGGTATCTAGGCATGCATGAAAGAAGACAGTGGGAATTTACACGTACACTGAATCTGCTTCTTTGCTTGTGGTCAGAATCCAGCAGTAAGAATGTAAAATTTGTTTTCAGAAGAATGTGGCTGGAGAGAAAACCTATGTCTCTCATGAAGTGTGTCTTACTTGGTGGGAGGTGAGACAGAGAGTAAATATTTTCCAGTGCATCCATCTGACAGTCCTGTACTAGAAATTGGTGTAACTTCTGTGGTCAGTTCTCCAGGCTATGTAATGTAGTCTGAATGATGAAACAATGGAATAAGGACACAAAAACCAACTTGCTTGTAGCAACTGGCCAACAGTTCCAATAGGAATAACCAGGGTGTTGAAAGAACACTAGTAATTCAAAGTTTGTATCTAGTGGTTAAACTAGACAGCAGTCTCTTACTGAAGGGTAGGAAGGAAAGAAACAGTGACTCCTGGCCAGGAGCCAGGGAATTCTTCAGACTAATACTAGGTCCTGTTTGAGACGGTATAAAATGATTTAGTTTAGACCAGTAATCTTTTTGAAAAGTAATTTTTCAGTCTATGAAAGCAAAATTTTTATTTAGCTATGAAACTGCAGTATGTATTATTTGCATACTGAATTCCTGTTATTGGTATTTCTGGCAAGTACAAGCCATTATGTAATGTTAGTGTAATTTGTTTATAATGTTCATGACTCACTCTGGGATCATTCACAAGCAAAGTGCTCTATAAACATTAAAGATGACCTATGACTAGAGCAATTTATCTTACGCTACCTGCAAACTTCCCTGCAGTGTAGGAAATGGGACTTGGATCCTGTTTAGCTCTTGCCTATCTACCTCACATACCTTGCAGTACAGAAAGACAGACCAAGGTGATGTTTTCACCACCCTTCTCTCCTAAAGCTGCTTAGGATATTTTCCTCTCATATATGGATGTAGTTCTTCATAAAGCTAAGGTATCATACTTTTCTGCATTCTTGTTAGAAAGAAAATGAAAGAAACATATCTAGATAATACAGGGATTGTTATTCTTCATGAAAGAAGGCTGCATATAGCTCTGCTACATTGGAGAAGGAGCTCAGAGGTGCCAGATGCTTTAAATTTTGGTTTGATTGTAATTTTGTTTGTTAAGATCAATTCATTACAAAAGCAAGTTATTACATTTTAAATACACTGGCTTCAGGAACAGAGGAGGTTAATTTCCAAATCTTGATTGACTTTTAAATTACATACTAGCTTGTAAGAATGTGGAGAAGAAAAACAGGCTAAAAAAGCATGATCTTGAAACACTGCAAAAAGACTAATTATCTTATTTAGAAGAGATGATGTAGTTCTCCATAGCATTATCCTGTTAAGATTGGTTACTCTGCATATTTCCAGGTGGCTATAGGAATAACCATATCTGAATATTCCAATATCCTATGGATACGATTTTGTTCTGGGATTATTACTCTGCCAAGATGCATCTTTGATTTAAACAATTCAGTAGACTCCAAAACAAGCTTAGTTCCAAATTATTTTTTTATATATAGAATCATTAAGGTTGGAAGAGACCTCAAGGATCATCTAGTCCAACCGTCCGTCGTCCCCCCAGCCAAATTGTTCTGTTTACTACCTTCAAGATGCCTTTATTAGCGTGGTGCTGCTGTGTACTAAGTTCAAAAGACCATGACTTGATCTCTAGGTTTTGTTCATAAATATAATTCTTATTTAAAACATAGCAATGTTGTTTTTCTGGAACAAAATTATCAATTATAATTCAAACCTCAGCGACTGTACAATGCCTACCTAAATTTTGAAGTCTGCTGACTAGACAAAAACACTTGGACTATGGAGATTGTATGTGTGGTTCTTTCAGCCTCCTTTGCAATGATACATTCTTGGAACAATCTTATTGATGTAACAGTTTTTGCCAGTTTCTCTTTTCTATATCCACTGGTTCTTACCCTAGCCTATTAAACATAGCTACTGCAACTGTTCTCTGCTGCTTTGGAGAGTCTTAAAAGAAAAAAAGAAACCATCTGACTTTAAGCAGGTTCCTCCTGATTCTAATGGTCCTTTCATAAATGTGGACTTACAAAATAAAATAGTTTTAAAGCATTTTGATTTCAAAAGTCCAGCAATATTATTTTGTTTTCCTTGTCTCTGTGACTTGCTTTTATGCTATTTTTTGTGACTATTACTGTTTAGTCTTAATCTTTAGCCTAATTTACATGTCAGCAATGAGTATGTTGCTCTTTGCTCACTGCTCAGTGATTCTCTTGAGTAGCATCGAAGAAATGGTCAATAACTGTAACAGTCTGTGCTCCCTTTACAGAAATGTGTTCAAGTCATATGGGAAGAGCAGCAACATGGTTAAAAGGGAGTTGATATGCATTACTGATTAAATAGGTAGGAATTACAGAAGCTATACAGTGGATAACACTGTAGGTAAGGTGTGTATACACAGCAAAGGAAAGACTTCTAACATTTCGGGGAGAATACAATGTGTTTTAGAAGGAAGACATGGGATAAAGTCCTTCATTGCAACCAGAATAATATCCAGTGACGTTTCTTTGACTTATGTTACCTTCTAGGTGGTTGTGATTAATATAGTTTCCTAGGTGGTTGTTGAGATAGAAACTGAAGGTGCGTTTTTGGTCCATTGTATAAGTCGAAAGGAAAACTGAGAGGGATTTGCCAATTAAACATGGAAAGAAGGAAATTGTTTAAATTGGAAGGAGAGGATTTGGACCTCTTTCTAAGCTGCTTTTTATTTTGAAGGGTACTAGCATATGAAAAGCTCCATTCTGAACTAATCATTTGGATACCTGCTGTCCCTCGTTATTAGAACAACTCCATAAACATAAACAGTTTTTACACAGAATATCCTCTTTCGATTAGCCTCTGATATTCAATGTAATTTTTCAGTGGAAATATTGTGGCTTTATAGTTTAAGGTAAAGAATAAACTTCTAAGGAAAACAACTTGTTTCCATCCAAATATTCAAAATAACAAAAATAAGAACTACAAAAATGCTTCTCATAACAAATTTTGTGGAAAATGAAACAACTGCTTAGAGAACTTCAGTAAGTCCTTTGACAAAAAGGATTCATATTCTTGATCAACACATAGTCATGTACTTACAGTGAGTGCTATGGAAATGCTTATGTTTGCACTTGCAATGCCCAGTTATTTACTGTGCATTTTAGCATTTTGGAGAACCCTTCAAACACTACATTTCCAAAAATTTAATAGGCCTTACCATAAAATTCAGGGTTTATCAATAAAAATTATACTCTTAGGGGTATACCAAGACCTGAAAACTTGCTCTATTTAATTGGAGTATTTTAATTAGCTAGTGAATTACTGACACAGCCCAAGCTCTGTCTTTCCCCCCCACTTCCTTCCTACTGTCATCCCTTAGGGGAAATAAAAAAGGATGAAATGGCGCCTATCCTTTTATGAAATTGGAGCTGGAAGTAGCCAGAATTAATTTATTGCAGGGGATAGAAGCATTTCTAATGCTAGAACAAATATACTTCTGGAAGCTATTTACCAATTATCCAAATTGGTTTTCTGGGTAATCAAGATGGTTCTATTCTTTCTGTAAACATCTTATGCACACAGAAATAATGAAGGTAAAGTAAAATAACAGCAGTGAATATATAAATAAAATGTCTGCCAACAGGCTGTTTTCTTTTTAGGACGTACAGATGTCAAACACTGAATATTTTATCTTCAAAGTTTTCATTTGGAGAAGGATGCTTAATCCATAAAATAGTTCCAGATCATTTTTGTTCTAACTTTTAAATTCTTTTCTAAGTCTGTCTGCTTAGGGAGAAAAATTACTTTGAAGCAATAAATTTGAAGATTTTTGGGGAAACAAACATAGAATCATGGAATCTTTTACACTGGAAAAGACCTTTAAGATAGTCCAACATGTCACCCATAACAGCAGAAACAACATAGAATTTTTCTTAGCCGGAGGATGTGATAAGGTTTAAGCACTTCAGGTTTTTGCAAAAACAGTCTAAGTGGGAGACTGTCTTAAAAGAATGTCATGTGGTGCACTCTCTTGGGCCCTATATTTTAAGCAAAATCCAGATGGCTTCCTGATGCAGGAAGATGCCTTTAGGTACTTGACTACATTGAAGTATACATCCTGAGAGTGGGATATATCAACATAAGAGCAGAAAGTGAAGTGCAGGAGCACTACACATGTTGCTCACATTGCATCATTTTTTTCTCAAGAAACTTTTGGTGTTGAAAGAAACTGCTGTCTCTGCAAAAAATTGTGAAATCATTTATTTCTGCATCTTGGAGTAGCTATGTGTATGCCTTTTTTTCTTTTCTCTCCAGACTTTTAGCCCAATTTTTACCTGAAGAAAAGCAGAGGTACTTTGCTGTGATTTCTATCTTAAGGCATAGGCTTCTAGTAACTGTTCTCCACATCTGGTCATCAAATCTGCCACATCAGCAGGAGGTTACAAGTGTCTTAAGACACTATTAGTGTATATCTCTCCACTACTGTGCTACAGAATCTGTTGTGACACTATATAATGAATATTGGCCAAGCTGTCAGTATTCAGTTAATGTTCCTGTTTAGCACTCCATATACCTGAGGACCGTGTGGTAACTTATTCTACCACATTTCAATTCCCTTTTATTCAGTAAAGGTGGGCGGCAAGGGGGAACTATTGGGTGAAATATCTACATGCTGTATAGATTTTGCTCTTATCATAGTTACATCAGTGAAAACCAATTTATTGTATGAGAAAAAAAGATTTAAACTCATGCATCAACACAAGTAAAACTAAAAGGACTCTGGTGTGTGGAGACAGAAAGATAACCCAGAACAAACCCATCTAATGCTAGGGGTGGGTGCTTTTCAAGGCTGCGCTTTAATCCACTTGTCTACATGTTCAGCTCTGTATGGCACTCAGAGTCCTTTAGCTCAGGAATTACTGAAGCATATTCTCAGCCAAGGTAAATGAGCATGACTACCACTTTAGGCAAGAAATTGACTGCATTTTCTATCCTTTATTTGTGAATTTGTGTCGGGGGCAGTGGGAGGGGGTGGACAGACGGACACCTCATTGCTTGGAGACTAAGTTTGAGCAACTATTTGGAGGCTAGTTTTGAATCAGATTCTCCTCCTACCTATTACCAGTAGAGCAGAGGAGAAATCATGGGTCTCTGATCAGATAAAACACTCTGCTGTGACTCGTGCTGTCACTCGAGCTGAAACTCACTAAAGACCCCTTAGATATTCCGTAATGTTAGGAGGGACAAAGACTTTAAAAATTTCTGGAACCCAGCAGATGTCCACTCCTGTTAATGGTGCCTGGGGTAGAGGTGAAAACAGCCAATGTAATGTTTCCACGGTGTCTCTCCCTCTTGGAAGTGCTGCATTCCCACAGAGACTGGAGATTTTTTACAGCATCAGCCACCTAAATGAAGTACAAAGGTGGGGGAGACATGGATCTCGTTTAGGTTGAGTATAAATGGAACAGAACCATAGGGCAAACTTTCTTCTATGTATTTGTGAGGGTAAACTATCATCTTAGCCATTGTTTCATCAATGATCCATTTGTACAAAGGCCTCAGTCCGGCTTAACTGGAAGGGAGGATGGAGAATAATGTCTGGTTGGACTAGCCCTCTTCCTGTGGAGCAATGCAGTTTGGTTCTTGCCAAAGTTCTCATTATGTGTACGGATGTGTACATATGTCGGTTTTTAAATAAAGACTACAAAAATATATAGATGTCAACTGTCACAAATGTGATTATAAAAGTACATGTCTGTGTGTCAAATAGATGGCTGGCTTTTTTTCAACAGGCTACTGCATATCTACATTGCTTTTTTTATTATTATTTAAAAGTAGTAACTGTACCTCTAGAAGAAATGTTGTTGCTTTTGTTTTTTTCCTAGTTTCACTCTGGGTTTCTTAGGAGGCCCTTAGCTGAGAATGCTCAAGCGGGAGAAACTCCCAAAGTGAGAATCTGAGCAGCAGAGAGGGACCAAGCAAGCAGGGAGCTGCAGGAGCAGTGCAGGCAGAGAAACATGCTTGTAGGCAGACCTAAAGCTAAGTTACTACAGAGCAGAAGAAACAAAACTTTTTATAAGGATTCAAGAGGACTCAGAATTCAACCAAGAAAGCCACTAAAAGTTTCCACACTAGAAAATAAAACTAGAGGAAAAGGTCCTGTGGAATACTGGACATAGGACATCTTTATCTGCTTTATCAATGGGCTCTCACATTCTTTGTTTAGAGATACCTTCTTCCAGGTCACTATTTCTGTAATGCAATTTGAGTCATCTTTAGAGCCTGGGACTATTTTAACAAGCTCCTTTAAGGAAAACATGGTGCAATTCTACTTCAATGTTCTGGGTGTAGCCATACTCATTGAAGGGAGATCAAGAATTACTGGAAATGGGAAAATATGAGCAGAGTTGGAAAAAAATATTACTTTTTATTGGATAGTCAAAATAATTTCATACCCTCAGGATTTACACTTACCATTACACTTAACCTTCCTGAGCTTTAAAAAAACAACATGTAACTTCATTTGAAGTCTGTTGGACTGGTCAGGATTAAAATCTAAATGGTGATCTGCATAAATTCAGTGATGTTCCTTGACTTTTTCAGTATTAAGGTTTACCTTCAGAACATCTTTATCTGCCATCTATAAACATAATGTTTCTAGTTCATCCTGCTTCTCCATAGGACAACATCATTTTAAAGCGCTTTATTTTCTAGTTTATAATCAACCTAATAATATAAACAACTTAATTCAAATGCCAACTAAACAATAACTTTTTGTTCTTGCATTATATATTTTCAACTCTGTAAACTTGTTTACTATGATGCTTCCAAACAAGACTTCCTATTCTTTTCTGATGACATCTGAATTATTGAAAGATTGCATCTTGACTGCAAAACTCACAGAATGTCTGAAAGAATCTAAATCTATTCCAGTCAGTATAAAAAATTCATGTTCAATTCTTCTCTCAGCTGTGGGAATGCTGCTGCTTGTTTACAGCATGCTTCAAGGAAAAAAACCCCTCATTTTATTAACATTTCTATCAGATAAAGCTAGTCATATGTTCCTATAGTAGCTACTCAAATCCATTTACTGTGATGAGCTGTAATCATCTTTAACTTTCTATGTCTATAGTTACTTTGTTCTTCATTTACAATCTTAATTAACAACTTTGGGCTTTTTAAAATGTGCTCCAAATGAGGTTAATATTAATCATCAGTGTTTTCTTGCAAGAGATTCTGCTTCTCAGATTCTGAAAGAGGAATGGATGTAAGATGTGGAAGGCAAGAATTCAAACTTCTTCAGGCTTTGTTTGTGTGCCTGGTTGAGGACTCGTGTTAACATTCAAGGTCTAAGATTTTTTTCAAATTACTTTTCCACACATAATGCTTTAGGGTATTTTTTCTCTGCTAAGGGGATTCTCTGAATGGCAGCACAACTATCTGATGTAAAAGTTACTCCTCCCAGTTTTGAGTCATCAGTGAACTTGCTGAGGGTGCACTCTGTCCTATTGTCCAGGTCATTAACAAAGAGGGTAAATAGCATTGACCCCACTATTGACCCCTGGGGTATACAACTAGTGACTTGCCTCCAACTGGATCACAACCCCCTTGTCCTGTCAATTTTAAATCTACTTCACTGTCCAATTGTCTAACCTGTACTTCGTCAACTTGTCTATGATTATGTTAGAGGACATGGTATCAAAGGCTTTAGTAAAGTAAAGGCAAACAACATCAGCTGCTTTCCCCCATCCATCAAGCTAGTCGCCTTGTTATAGAAAGCTGTCAGGTTGGTCAAGCATTGTTTCTGCTTCATAAATCCATGCTGACTACTTCTGATCTTGTCCTTCATGTATTTGGAAATGCTTTTCAGAAGGGTTTTCTCCAGGCATCAAGGTGAAGCTGTTTGGTGTCTGGTTTCTCAGATCTTCCTCCTTATCCTTCTTGGAGATAAGAGTGATATTTGCTGTTTTCCTGTATTCAGGAATCTCAATCACCGTAACTGTTCAAAGATAACTGAGAGAGGCCTCATAAAGACACAAACCAGGTTCCTCAGCTGTTGCAAGTGCAATCCACCAGGTTGTGTCTGCTTGCACTTAAACAGTTAGTTATCTTTCCTAACCTGGTGGGCCTTCATTGAGGGCAAGTCTTCCTTTTTCCAGACTTTCCCTCTAGTTTTGGGGGCCTGGAATTTCTGAAGGCTGATTTTACTAGTTGAGACAGGCAAATAAGGCATTGAATACCTCAGCCTTTGCCAAGCCCTTCCTTTTGCTGTTTTATGTATTTGTAGAATCCTGTTGCCTTTTGCATCGCTTGCCAGATTTAATTCCAAACTTGCCTTGGCTTTCCTAACCCTATCCCTGATCAATCAGACAGGAACTGTATGCTTCTCCTGGAGTATACTCCTGGAGTATAATTACAATTTATTACCATACAATTAAAAGATAGGAAAACTATGTGGCGGGAATTAGTGTATTTAAAAATAATTCTTGAACATAGGCATTATTTATATTTTGCTTACTTTTGCCAGTGAAATATATTTCCATTCCTATGAAAAATATAATTATGAATTTATTTTATTTGGTGAAAGTCTACTATTAGCTATATGAATTCAGAGTTACCTTGTGCTTTGTAGTGGAGTTCTTGATTTATCATGATATAACTGCACACAGTGTGTATTCTGTTGCTTATTTGTTAGAAAACAAATGTTAGAATCCTAGTGGAGGTTCTTCCCTAACCCATGCCATTCATACTCATATTACTCTTCTCAAAGTTTTGACTACTTAGTGATTACCCATCTACTTTCTTTTAACAATGATGGAAAGAACATTGAGCAAAGGTCATAAAACAGCCTCAGTTACCTTGGAAGCACTAAAAGGTGGATCAGAATATAAGCAGTAAAAACCATTGTGCAGACAATTAGGTTTTTTTTTTACTTTGAAGAAAAAGCACATATTCAGAGCAGTGCAGTTACTATTTTCATACTTGCTATTTGTTAGGTGCAAAAAATAAATGCTGAAACGTGAATCCTGGGTTTTATTTCAAAGCTGTATTCAAGAAGAATTCTCACTGACTTAAAGTAACTTTGAAACTCATGCCACCCCAGTGACACTGTGAAAGTAGCAGAGGTGTGATATGCCTCAATGATGGAGTGCTTTTTCTTCAGCAGTGATATTCTTTTTGAAAGCGATTGCAAAGGCAAGCTGTAATCATTTCATTCAGATGCAAATATGTCTGGATTTCTGCTGGACTTGATTTACTGATCCTCTTTGCCTGCTTCAGTAATCTGTACCTGTGAGAAGTACAGAGGGGGAAGGGAGAAGCGAAGAAAGCCTCTGCCCTATCTTGGTGAGAATCCCTGATTACAGAAGATGCAAGCGAGTGGAGAACTGATCTCAACTGTAGTTGTTTTGTTAAAGCTGTCTGCTTTCTTCATGGATCCATTTTATGTTTCCCTAGTACAAAGCAGTGAACTCTTTCTGGTTTTGTTCTTCTGAATATTATATGCTTTTTTATATATGTTCTGTGAATTGCCAAAGAAGTCAGGCTTGATAAGAATTCTGTCATCTGAGACTAAATCTGAACTGTCTGAGGAATGATCAAAACTGTCAGTTGATCTTAATATCTTTGTTCTTGATGGAGTTTTAGTTAACTGTTTAAGCAAGAGCAATAATTGTTTTGTCAGATCATCTGGAATAAAGAAAAGATTTCTTTCTAGTTTTTTTCTTCCTCTCCAAGCTAAAACTATTTTTGCATACATCCTCAAACCAATTTTTCAGTGTTACAACAAAACCTTGTATATGTTGTATTTTGAGACTTTTTTTTTACAGGAGTAGTATCTATGCATTTTTCTCCTTTCTAACTGAAGGGGAAGGGAAAAGCTAGTGTGTCACCACCTCAGTCTTATCTTCTAGCTATTTTTGCTTCAGTGACTCCATTCCCCCATGACAACTACTTTTTCTTCTGGAAGAGTGTTCTGCTCGTCATGACATCTGTGGTACAGATGCATTCCTCACATCATACTTGGAAGAAAACTCTCCTTTAACTCCTTCCTTCACTTACCTAGATGTAGATCAGATCTGTTCCTTATTTTGGAAGTCCATGGAGGGGAGTCTTGTGGATGTTCCCATTAATTCTGCTCAGCGTTCTTCCCTGGTCAGGGCATAGAGAATAAAAAAACCCACCTTTCTTTTCTGAAGCCCTTGTTCTTTCGCTTGTCCTTTTCAGTCCACTTCAAACTTTATCTAAAATATTAACAAGGCTTTCTCTATATAGCTCTTACTAATAATTCTTAATATTTTCATATATATCTCTTCCTCTCCACCCAAGTTATATTTCATCAGACTTTTAAAGTTATAGGAAAAAGAATTATAGTATTTAGTTTTTATTGGCTAAAATTACCAATTCAAGTTTGGAAACTGTATATCATATAGGAGATTTTACAGGAGGAAAAAGTAGTTCTTATAAACTTAATGATTTTCTATTATACTTCAGTAAGACTTAAGTATCTTATGCTTGTGTAGTGCCTGTCACATTAGATTCTACTTCACACTGGTACAGTGCAAACTGTATTTAAGTGTTTTATTAGCCACATGGTCATCTGCGGTAGAGGACCATGTTCAGTTAGAAAGGGAATGCACAGTGTAACCTATTCTAGGTGACCTTTTGAGCAGGAGATTAGGCTAGATGATCTCTAGAGATCCCTTCCTCCTCTACTGTTCTGCGAATAGGCCTGTGGGAGGGAAGATGAGGTGCCCTTGCTCTTCTAGATAAGTCATATAGATCTTATGTCCAAGCCTCTCAAAATACCCTTTTCTCATGACTGGAAACTAATCAAGAATGAACAAGATCTCAGCTCTGTCTCCAGTCCTGCTTCCTCACCAGGTTGGCTTGAGGTTGAACAGAGTGAATGGTAAATTACCAAAGGTCCTTTGTAAAACAGAGTGTACCCTCAGGAAAAGAAAACAGGAGAGAATAATTGATTGATATGTCTTTTTGGACTGTAGTGACTCCTGGTATTAGTAGCTCTTGGACAGTAATAGAAGTAGCTAATATACTATCTGTGTCCCTCAACTGTGCCTAGAGTCACACAGTAGCCTACAGTGTGCCTACTAGAGTCCTGATTTGAGTTTTTTGTGTCAGCAAGAAAGCTCCCACTAAATTTACTGATGTGGAAATAGGTCTGTAGCCCTTCAGGGACTAGAGGAACATATACTGTCTAACCAATTCAATTTCAGAGGCTGATATGTGTTCCCACTCAGATAAGAGATGTGCTGCATGAAGGGATGTAGAAGATGCTGAACAGTTTATTTTGTACTGTTACATGGAAAGCTTCTGTGAAAACTAGAAATCTGAATCCATTCCTTTTGATCACTTTCCAAAAAGTGCTATAGGAGAAATAAATGCTACTCTAGTAGCAAACTCATATAGTGTTTATCTGGTATTTTGAAAAATTTAAGGGCTTTTACTTTAATCCTCATGCAACTTAGTATGCTTTGTGGGTTTGGGTTTTTTTTGTGGGTTTTTTTGTTTGTTTTGTTTTTGTTTTCATATTAAAAAAAATCCCTTATGTGGTAAAGAACACATGTGAAGACTGACTGAGGGAGAACTTAAAGATCTTGCTTTGACTTCACTGCCACCACTACAGAATTGTTTGCTGGGAAGCATTCATTTTGTGCAGAAAAGAACAAGAAATAGCAGAATTACGCTTTTTGTTAGTCCATGAGAGGCCTAGATTCCTAGAATAGTCACACTTTTCTGTGACTGTATGCAGCTTTTTAGAGGTGAGTGCATGGATAAATAAATATCAGGTACACGGGACAGTTTGTCAAATACTTCTCTTACATTGTCTCACTGTTTGAAGGAATTAATTCCCCACTTTCCCTGTGCCTTCCCTATTTACCTTTCTCTCTACTCTTCGCTGCATAAATCTGTAGATGGAGTTATCGGTGAAGGATATCTTGAATTCAGTATCATATTGTTAATCCTAAATACCATTAGAGTTTGAAATAGAAGTGATTGCCTGTATGAATTGCTCTTTAGTCAGATAACTTGCAATAAATTTACTATATCAGAACTGAATTTTCTTTTCTGTTGAGAGAATTTAAAATTTCTGAATATATTTATGCTTAATTTTGTATTTATAGAATGAATCTCATCTTACCTCACTTTTGGAAACATTCAGCTTTGTGTTAAGATGTTCTACCAATTTATATAGAGTGATTTACAGCACAAAGAGTACTTTCTCTGATGGTCTCTTGAGTATTTTCATTCCAAGGTCTTATACAAAATGTATGTGTGAGCAAGAATGTTTTTTTTACTGTCATGTGCTCCAAACTGTCCTTAAAATGTTCAACTAATGTGGGTTCTCTCTTGCTTTAGTGTGGGCTTGTACTTGCCTGATAAACTAAAATGATCTCGAAATCTTGCCTACTAAATAAGAATACCAATGAGGCTTGGTCTGTTAAGTCTTAATAGTTTTTGTTCACCTCCAGTAACTAGCTTTTCGGGATAGGTTCTCTGATACTACCAAGGGCTTGGTGATGAAGGAAGCTGCTCGTTGTACAGATTCCTGACTTTTTTTTCCTCGGTCAGGCATGCTAATGCCTACTAAATATAAAGCCATGTCCTGTTTAATTTCTGTGCGTCCTTTTTTCCCAAAGTTTAAGAGCATTTGCAGTTAATTACATTCTTGTAAAGAAAAATACCCATTCCAGGAGAGATGGATACTTTCTGGGTTAAATCCTTCCTGCTATTGACTTCCTTTTGATATACTAGGTAAAACCCTTAAATCAGTGTCCTAGGCAAAAGAAGTCTGTGGTCCTTCACCCCTTAGGGATATATGATGGGGATATTGGAAAGCTTTTATACTAAAAAGAAGCCTGACTTTCCTCCTGACTTTTCTGACCTCCAATCTTCTTGTTTCTTGTCCCAAATAGAAAATATAGGTAATACGGTCTTTCCTCTTTTAAATATTATCATTCCGATAGCAATAAGCACTAAACACAGTTAACAAGAAAATAAATAATTCTCAGTTCTTAGAAGACCTTGTTAGTGTTCAGAAAATAAAGTATGAGGAAAATATTGGATTTTTTTTTTTTAAAAAGAGCAGAAGAAATACTAGCCTCAGTAGATTTCTCAGAGAAAAACAGTTGGTGATCACACAAGAACAATGTAGAAACGTGTCCAGTGCATATTTTGAAATGTCAGTATGTCTTGATGTCCAAGAGCTTCACTTAAAGTATTTAACTTCATGTCTGTATTTATCCTCCATGACCTATTATTTTGACCATACTTTCCACTTCTATTGTGATGATATTTATTATTAAAAAGTCAATATCAGGTTGTTCTTGTCAACTGTCGCAGTGTATACAAAATCTTCCAGAGAAGGAAGTAAATGCATTTCACTCGCACCAGTTTTGAGGGATGGTGCAGTAAGAATGCATGGGGGATTAGACAATCCCTTTAATCTTCGTGATCTTACACACTCGTGCCTCAAACTGTTTCCAGATGCTGTCTTGACAAAGTTGAATTTGTTAAAATAGAAAGACTGAAAGTCATAGAAAGGAACACAGCAGATATCGGTACTAATCAGTATTCAGAGGAAGGAAATGGACTCTGAAAAGGAGAAAGAAAATCAACCTGAAGCCATATTGTTGATGAGAGGCCACCTTGACTCTCTGACAAGTACAAAGGAATCTTTGTCATGTGAAATCTCTTCAGAGTAATACTTCTGAAGTAGTGAATTTGAGAAGAACCAGGGGACACCAGTCTAGAGATCACATTGATAATAAGATTTTAACAAGCAGGGAAATGAATATTTCATTTTCAGTCATAGGTACATAATCTTCAGTACTTGATTGATTTGATGAACTGCGAGAGAGCAACCCCACTATTTTGTATTTTGAACAGTGTTTTTTGGTTCTGAACTTCTTCCTTGAGAGGAAGAGGTGAGAAGAAAACAAAAACATATTACAGAATTTCTAGATTTATTTGAAGATGGATAGAACACTTTACTCTCCAGCTGGTGTGGCACAAACCAACGCCTTTCTCTGAAGTGGAGAGCAGGAGGGATGTTGCAGGAAGGGGGGAAACTTGAAACAAATGAACTGGTATCCTCTTAGACTGTGTTACATTATAAAAGACTGTTAGGATCAAGGTTAGGCTTTAATAGATCTGAAATTGATCTGTGTCTTAACTGTCTCATTCCCTTGAGATTACAGATACTGTTTTTTGGAACTTGCAACACTGAAAGAGTGGACTAGACTTACTCTCTCAAGATACAACATTCCGTAGTTTGCAAAGATAACTAAATGTACGGCAGTGAATTTAGAATTTACAAATGTGTGTTTTTCTCATAACCTTTGACAGACAACTTTGGTTGCCTTCTAGTCCTCTATAAAGTGATAGATGTCTGTACAGATAGACTGTATATAGATATCTAGTACAGATACATAAATAAAAACGTATACCTTAAGTTAAAAGCCTACAAATAGCTTGAAAGTACACATTAGTATTTCTGACTACTACTGGATGAAAGTCAAGTCTTCCTATGCTTGGTGGTAGCTTGGGAGATCCCTACATTTTGCTTCAGAGTAATACACTCAGATAAGTTAAAGAGGAGTACTGCTGCAAAGGATGAATGCGCGGGCATGCATATATCTTGCTAGCACACTTTAACAAATGTTTTTGATATATTAGTTCTGTAGAAATTTGAACTCTGGTAATAAAACTGTAATTCTCTCAAATAAAATATTTATTGAATCTTTCTGTGGTTCCTTCGTGTATCTTTTTTTAGATGTCTGATTATTTCTTATTTCAAGACCTGATTCATACTACATATTCCAAAAGAGGAGGAATGAATGAGTAGAATATAATGGTGAGATCTTGAAAAACCTGTGTACCATTTTCATTTGAAAACTTTTGTATCTGCACAAGACAGTGTGGCTTCCTTTTCCATTAGATGAATGATACATAGCTTAGCTCTTGGTACTTTTTTTTTGTGATGGTAGGGTACAAGTACCAGCTGTTTCATCTGTTTCTGTTTTGAGACTAATGCAACCATGTTCAGGTTTAACGGTGCCTCCTACAAAGCACTATTGGTTTCACTAAAGCATCCTTTTCAAGTGTGTGTCAAAAGAGCAACACTTTTTCTGTACTCATTACTAGTTTTAATTAAAAAGTAGCTGATGGAACTTACCATGGGGGGGACGAATGGGTGATGTCACCCCTACTAAGAAACTGTAGAGTTCTTCAGATAGGCATGCATGAGGCAAGGTAAGAAAAAGTGTGAGGCACAACGTATGATGTGTTTGTACTCTTGTGCCTTCTTAATTCTACAAAGACTTGCTAGACTGGATCAGCAAAACAAGTATGAGCTCCTAGTATGCATGTGTTGGGCTTTAGGGCCAATATTAGGGTTCACTAAATCATTGGCTCAGTATGATCATGAATTCAGAGGGTTAAATTTATTTAAAGTGTACAAATTACAGATTTTGTACACTTATCTGGGAATAAGAAGTTCATTCCTGTATGCTGGTGTGTTTATTAACTTCAGTGACACTAGAAAGCTGTTCCACTGGCATAAGGAATTTTGGATCTCACAGAATTTTCTTGGAGGTGGCACACTGTTCCACAAAATGGATGCAGAAATTGGTGATTTCCTTGATGTTCTTAGACAAGTGGTCAATTCCTGTTTTAAATTCTATAGATTAATGTTTACACTAAAAGTTGCTGACTAATGAAAAGTTTATTTGAAAATAATTTTTTTATCAAAAAACCCCATCAAAAGTACTATTGGGAACAATTAATCCAGACTTGTATTGCATGGGACTCCATTAAAATAATTGTAGTTTGTGCTTCCTCTCCTAATAGCTCTTCATTTTTTCCTTTACCTGGTACCAATCTAAAGTCTGTGGAAGAAAATGAAAAGAGTTTCTTAAAATTCAGTGTATTTAGTTTTTCATTCAACACTGGTTACCCCTTGCTGTAAATGAAAGGGATACCTTATGCTCAATTCTCGCTGACTACTGTGCTTAGCCATGTATGCTGCGTCTTACTTGGCCAACGTAAATCTTACAATCGTAAGTACCACTACTCCCCCATCACATGCATATAGTTTTGCTTGCGAGCAGAATTTTCCACTTAATCTTTGCTGGGGTGTGATGGGTTTTTTGTGTAGTTTTTTGGGGGTTTTGTGGGTGGTTTCTTTTTTTGCCTCGCATACCTAGCATGTATTTGTATTCAATTCACCATTCATAAATCTAAGCAGCAAGTCAGTTCTATGTTGCTCCGGCCAACCTTTGGAGGCAAAGACAGAGATACTACAGTATGGTTTAGTTTGTGTCTGTGCTTAAGCTATAGATGTCTGCCAGGCAACACTGCCCTTTCTTACTCATTTTCAGATGATTTCTACAGCTTGTGGGTTGAAGGGTTGGTAGATTCAGCAAAGAATGCTTAGCTCATCTGACTTTTACAGTTTCGTAGTAGGCTTGACAACAACATAAGAAAATATATTTACAATTCAATACTTTTATACAAAGATCATGACTTTGCATTAAACCTTAATTAGCTTACAATACTGCCACTTTCTTCCTGCGTAATGATTTCTCCCTTCTCAGCATTTTCAACATATTCCTGAAACTGTGTACTATTTACCGTGACTGTGGAAGTTAAACGTTAGACTTGGTCCTAATCTGTGTTTCCATACAATACCAGAATGTTATGCAGAACACTCAAGTCTTATTTGAATGACAGTTGGGAACTGACTGACAAGTTCATCTTCTCTACTTGAGGTCTAGCTCTGAGATAGTCTACTTTAGTCCAGAGACTGACCCACAGGAAACCAGAAAACTTTGCATAGAAGCAGTTTTGTTCACTTCTGTATTGCTTACGTAGGTGACTTTGCCCTTATAATTTATTCCTTGCTACTTGATAATGTTGATTTCATAATATTCCTATTTTGTTTAGGGGTTTAAGCCTCACATAACCTTTCAAGAAAAGTTGTCAGAAGGATCAAATTTCTAACTTGTAAAAACCAAAACAAATAAACCCAAAACCAAAACAAAAATAACTTCATCTATCTATAAAATTGGGTGGTTAATCAATAGAAGGTCTTAATCGATAGAAGAGGAATAAGTAACCTGGACAATTCACTAAGTCAACACAACTGAAATAAAAACAGAAAGGAATTACAGAACCTTTCTCAACATGACAAGACAGAGCAGGAAATGGACCTATGTTTTAAAGCATGAAGTATACGTTATAGAAATTGACAATTGAATACTGCAACCTTTGTCCAATTGATATCCAAATTTATGAAGTTTAAGATCAGTGCTTTTGTATCTCTGTTGTGAGATAATGAATTTGTTATGGAAAATCTCAGCACATTGACTGTGTTTTCCCTTCCTGTTTGCAGTTTCATAATGAACGTACTGTAATATATTTCAATCATCAGCTGTTTCACATAACTCATCCTGTTGGAGTATTTAAATTGTGGAATGGGATGTGCCAATTTCAACATGAGATTAGTAGACTGATGATGCATTTGGAACAAAGTATAAGGATATGCAACTGAATTAGTGCCTAGAGGAATCAAACTCAACTTTGACTAGTGCCTCCTTGCCAACTTTTTTAGAAGTGTATTTATACAACTTGTGTCTAAGGAAGCAACCTTCATCAGTGTTTGAAAAATACAGTGTTAAATCTAAAGTAACTAAAAGTGCTAAAAAAAACCCCTCAATCCTGAAAACATTAAGATTACCTAATGTACAAGGAGAAATGGAGGATGGAGGTGCTCAGTCACAGTAGCAGGACAACTCTCATACAATACAGAAAATATGTTGCAGGAGGCTCTGCATATGAATAATGCAAAAGATTCTAGTGGTTCAATGAGTGGAAAAAAGACAATCCAAATGGATTCTTCCACTGACAGGTTTTAGGGATTATTTCTAAAGATTTCACCCTAACAAATTGGTTACATTTAAAAGCCTAATAAAACTTAAAGCTGTGTTACTAGACTGCATCTTCTCTTGGTACAATGGTTTATTTTAAAGCATTTAAATTATGCCTGTCAAGTAAATTACATACCCAAGAAATACAGCTGACAAGTACATTGGATGGAATATTGTCTGAACTGCTTTGAATTTTAACCACTGTGATACGCATTACATTGGAAACTTTATAATGAAAAATTTCCTTTTCCATTTTGAGATGCTTTCATTCCTTGGAACTCTGGTTCCAATGTGTCCTCCCACTCTGAAATTCTTTGAGGGAGACATTGATTCCTTCTCTCCTATTTTCTTGGTATCTCTTTGCATTCCTTCTTGACTTCTTAGTCTTCATATTTATTTCTTTTTTCATTTTTGGAACCTGCAGAGAAAAGTGAAATCTCAGACAAATTAATGAAAAATATTTATTGGCTTAAGAGATCATACCTAAGGATTATGCTTAGATAGCCCAGCAGCAGAATGGATTTGAACCTCTTGCTCCTCATTTTTCAGGCTATGAGTACTCATCTACTTTAGTATAGTACAGTATGATTCATAAAATGTGGTACTTTGCTTTTTTAGGTGTTGCCAGCAAGCTCAGCTGCTGCTTCATACTAGTTATCAAATGACTTCAGAATTTCTTTAGATTACTGAATTATCTTAAATATATCATGTACAATATTAATTTCAGTATCAGTCTTACTGCAATGTGGGGAACTGGCATGCATAATGGGACAATTCTTTCAACTGGTGGTAAAGGAGCGAGATGACAATGAACAGCAAAGGGGTCATTTTGACCATACGTGGGACTTATGGATATCATTTCACACATTGGTTTGAATACCTAACTTCATTTTGATCTCTGTATGGTTGCCATTGTAACAAAAGGCCCCAAAATCACAATGATAAAGGTATAATGGCGTTCTAAAATGTTTTCTATGGTCTGACTCTAAACTACTATACTAATAACATGAGCCTGAATAAAATAGCCAACTTCCAGAGCTTAAAGTCTGCAAGAGAATAAGAGTTCTCTTAGATATTAAAAGGCTACAGAGGTATGGGTACCAGAACAGCTTGAATATGTGTGATGAAGACATGCAACTGAGGCAGCAGTAAGGGCAGTGACTTGGGCTTAAGCCAAAATGAGTATAAATGAGTCCTTTAGGTTGTATGTAATATGTCACTAAGATGATCAAGGGAGTGGAACATCTTCCTTATGAGGAAAGGCTGAGGGAGCTGGGTCTCTTTAGCTTGGAGAAGAGGAGGCTGAGGGGTGACCTCATTAATGTTTATAAATATGTTAAGGGTGAATGTCGGGAAGATGGAGCCAGGCTCTTCTCGGCCTCACTAAGCGATAGGACAAGGAGCAACGGGTGCAAATTGGAGTATAGGAGGTTCCATGTTAATATAAGGAAAAACTTTTTCACCATGAGGGTGACAGAGCACTGGAACAGGCTGCCCAGAGAGGTTGTGGAGTCTCCTTCTCTGGAGACATTCAAAACCCAACTGGACATGTTCCTGAGTGATGTGCTCTAGGTGGCCCTGCCGTGGCCGGGGGGGGTTGGACTAGATGATCTTTCGAGGTCCCTTCCAACCCTTGTGATTCTGTGATTCTGTTTCTACTAATTTCCTACTCCATTACAGAAAAGAATGCAGTACTGAAGAACTTACTTCCTTGTTCTTTTTCAATAAGGATTAATGATACTAGATTAGGCTTAAACACAATATTCAAATGTATCATTACTGTTCTAAAGTGGCCAAAGGGCAGGTGAAGGGTTGGATTAATTCATAAGTGTAATCCTCTGTGGCTAGACTGTATATAACGAACAGTTTTTGATAATGTGGTTAAAATGTGAAGGCCAGGCTCCAGCTTGTCCCAAAAGGCATCTATGAAGATATCTGAAGAAACTAAGATGCAAGGCTGCACTTGACCGGATATGTTGCTTTTTAAAAACAAAGTATTGTAGAGGAAGGATTTTTGGTACTTTGAGCACTTAGAGAGAAACAGAAGTACTTTGTGATTCATTTCTTTTAAACTGATCAAAAAGGCATGAGACGTGGGAAAGTCAGGAAGTTCCTACTTCAGCCATTGTGCCATTGTTGGGATGAAGAACACTGACTTCTCTTGTAGCCTAGGTTAAAATCATCAGACTCTAGTAAGGCTAGTCCATGTTCTCTCCCCACAACCCTCTATCAGAAATAGCCAGAAGGGAAGAACTTAGAGAAAACCTCAGATTTTTTGATTATCATCACTGGAAATTACTTGTATCTTAAGAAGGCAGGGAAATCATGATCACTGCAGCGCTTTCAGTTTCAAAAAACTTGGCATTCCAAAGAAAGCTTTCTTTCTCTGAAGAGTTCTTAGAGATAGTTGGTCTTCAGCTTGAACTTGGTTGTTAGCCACGAGGTGGCTGCAGGAATGACCAGATATGAGGCCCAAGTCTCTCTTGCCCCATCCCAGTTCCTATGTATACATGTGTGCCTGTGTCTGAGAGAGCTACTACATTGCAGAATAAGGCTTGCTTTGGGCTAGATACCTTCCAAAGACTCCACTGAGTCAAGACCCTTTGTGCTTATTGTTAAGTGCAGATACTTCACTTGCTTTCAAAAGGGCAATATGTCTGTATCTGCGTGGTTTTATCCATCTGCCTTAATCTCTCTGCTTGGGACTAGCTCTAAAATTTTTGCAACTTCAAAATGCAATTTTCTTTGTCCCTTGTTTGGTTGTTTGAATTTTCTTTAGGATTTTTTGTTTCTCTTGGTCTTAGCTGACTCTAAGAACTATATGTCAAGAATCATATGGTTAAATAAATATATAATTGTCTGCTATCACTTGCCTATATCATTTAACAAAACAAAGAATTTTTTCTTCAAGTGGGAGAATCTTAGTATTACTTTCAGAAGCCAGGAATTTGATTCAGATAAACATTAATGAAGATAAATAATCTGTCCTTCCTCATCACTTCAATTGAATGAAAAGATGGTGACTGATTCCCTCCACCACCCCTACTTACTGTTTCATATAATGGAAAATGCAATATTGTTAATGAAAGGCAAAACGAATGGGAAAGTACTTCCACCTGTGTTTGCAATAATATTGAGTCCAATGAAGGTGGAAGCCTCATTATTGATAAAACTCTACTGATTTGTATTTAATAAAATGCTTTTGTTCTGTAGCATAATTGCAGTTTTAATAATTTTTTGGAGACATCATGCTTATTGAATGTTATCTATACTTACTGCTCTCAAGAAATGGCTACTTAAGAAGACAGTATGAACCTCTTCTGATTTAATCTATTTAATCTGATTAAGATTTACTTGTATTAATCTATGATCCAAGACTGATTCATTCTGTAGCAACAGAAGGTAGGAATTGCACCTACTTTCACCATAAGCTATGACAGCTAAACTGATAAACAATATTTAAGGGACAACTTTTACTTTAGCACTTTTATGATTTCTCTTATTTCTTAAAATACCTTGGTCCTGTTGCATTCTGTGCTATGTAACTTAGCTGACATTTTATGCTGAGAAAACTACCTATATCGACTTTTAATATAGATGAAATTGTTTTAAAAATTGTCAGAAGTCTTGAATACATAAAAAGCAAAACAATCCAGAGAACATAAAATGGGAGCTTTTTAAAAGGATTTTTTAATTGATTTTTACTTGTAAAAGTGAATTTAGTGTAGGAGTCAGCTCCATTCTGTGTAAGAGACTTCAAGGGATTACTGCTTTGTATTTTAAGTGGGCTATATAAGAAGTTGGATCTGACTTCTTGCTGTAATCTTCTTTGTTACCAGCTCTTTAAGACCAGATCTTTCTAAATAGACAATAAAAGCCGTAGTAGGTACATGTACAAGGATGTGTTAGGACATACAGGAAGGAACTTTTGCTTCCACGGTGCATCTTGCTTACACAATCAGGACAGCTTAAAATGAAACGGGTCTGAAAGATATATTAGCAGACAGAAACAGTAAAATACTAGGGAATTCATTTAAATCTCTCTATAACTGTGTTCACTGTCCTGTGCTATCCTCAGGCACCTGCAAAACCAAAAATCTGATGAAAATCTCCTTTTATGGTTTGTCCTCAGGAAGAGCAGTTATGAATTGTTCATAACTGTTCATTAGCCTGAGCTTCTGAACTCCATTAAAATGCTTCCTTAACATTTCATGAAAAATCAAAGAAGAAATGAGAGATTAAGGGAAAAAAAAAGCAGCATGAATTTGAAGACATTAATATCTGTTGAGCCTCAAGTTTAGATTACAGTAGAGGGGAAAGAGAAGATGGAATATCCTCATAGTACATCCAGGGACTGACAAAAGAGAAATAACAAGACCACAGTATTTCATACGTGACTAGAAAAAGAGGTTCAGAAAAACTGGTACATGTACAAAGATAGACAGTTTCAGAAGAACGATGGCACAAGGGGTACAAAGACAAACCAAGAGGAGAAGTAATGAACTAAGCTTTTAGTAATTTTCTGCTGAAATTTCAGCCGAGTACGTAAATACTCTTGCAAGCAGTTCTGTATAGTCAAATATGTCTCTGTTTTGTGGGTTTTGGTTTTTGTTTTGTTGTTTTTTTGGTAGTTTTGTTTTGGTTTTGTGGTTGTGGTTTGTTTGTTTTTTTTTCCGGCGAGGGTGTAGCGGATTGTGGTTTATTTGGGTTTTTCTATAAAGTTGTATTTGGCCTTAGGCATAAAAGGCTTCCAGTTAATAAGATATTAAACTTTAAAGTTATTTTTAGAAACCCTGTGGTTTTGTGTGTGTTTGCTTTTCAAGCATAGTACTGAAATCTTGCAAGATTTTTAATTTTTATCTATAGAAAAGTGAGATGTTTAAGGAACCAAGTTGGAGAATCCAATGTATAGGTTATCTATTTTTTTTATGTAGAATGCTTGAGTAAGACTATGCTTAGATTTGTAATTTTTACATTTGCTACATGAAGTAGCTTGAACTACCTGTGAAGTGCTGAGTTTGGACTTGTTCCATTTTTACATATGCTTTAGCTAAGGAGATAGCTGAAAAGGTATTTTAACCTCCAAAGCCTGTAAGTCACATAGTGCTAAGGTCAAGTTTTATTGAAGATTAAACTGTAGATTGCTATTCTGATCTAATAATCATAGAATCATAGGATCTTTAAGGCTGGAAAAGACCTCTAAGATCAAGTCCAACTGTCAACGCAACACCAACATGTTTACTAAACCATGCCCTGAAGTGCCACATCTATGTGTTTATTGAACACCTCCAGGGATGATGACTGCACTACTTCCCTGGGCAGCTGGTTCCAATGCCTGGCCACTCTTTTGGTGAAGAAATTTTTCTTAATATCCAATCTTATAAAAAGTCAGACTGCCTGGTTATGACTCCTTACTGTCAAAAGTAAACAGTCACTATTCATCCTCACTTCACAGGATTCTAATACAGTTGCATATACTAGTTCATAATCAGTACATCTTATTTCATAAGAAGGATGTTCTAAACTTGTTATATTTGAATAAAATTAAGTAGAATTGTATCTGAAAGTTGGAAAAGATTAAATATTCAGACTGCAGATGTACTTAGAGGTACCAAGAAAACTTGTTTGTTTCAATGAAATTTATGAATTAACCTTTTGGATACGATCTTTCTGTAAATTGACTTGAGAAACTGCTGATGAATATAATGTCATAATTACAAAGAGTATAGAATAAGAATGGTTTTTAAATGACATGAGTGTCACAGCAGTTTCCTCATCTTTGTACAGTAATTGAGATGCTACTGTTATATGCATTTGCATGGGAAATAGTATGCCTTCTTTCTCATGTTACTAATCATCTGACTTCTAACACCTGTATTAAACAGCAAGTACCTGTCTATGAAGGTGCTCATGCCATTTGAATGTTACAGTAAAAAATGTGTACAGAAATGTTACTTTTTCCACTGTTATTCCCTGTCTCACTGTCCAGGGGAAAATGCGTATTACCCTCCTGAGACACTGAGAATATAGATGAGAGAACTAGAGAAATAAATGCTAATGCACCAGAACACTGCATAAAAGACTAGAGGAAGGTGGGAAAGTGTGACATGGTTCTAAAAATGGATTTAGAAAGCATGATTTCATGCCAGCACCATGATTACTGAGAAGTATGCTGCTAACAGATTAATTCACTTTTCCAGGTTGAATTGAAGGAGGGTTATAGATTTGATATTTAGTACTTTGAAATTCTCATATAAAAAGATAAGGTAGAGAAAAGGCCAAAAATACAACAAAAAGGCCAGCATGCATATATTCTTTTGGTACTGATTCGCTGTCATCTCTCTGCACTTTTTTCATTGCCATCATGACTATTGGCAGCAACGCTTATCCAAACATTTAACAGCTCCAGTTCTGAAACAAGGGATTTTTCCTATCATTAGATCTTGTACAAGACCAGAGATCAGAGCTATACCCTCTGTCCTGATAATCTTGTTTTTACTTTGGTTCTCTCCAGTTACGTACCCAGTCTACTCTCCTGTTGATTGATTGATGTTGTGGGCCATGACTGTGTTCAGTTGCTTGTGTAGATAATTAAGTGATGAATGACTAGGTGCTGTGTTTTCAGAAATTTAGGAATGATTAAGGAAAAGTTGAGTTTGAGTTGGCTTATTTCCCTAAAAATAGACAAACTTCCAACTGGTATCATAAAATGGTTTCCTGGTTGTATTTGGCTAACACTAAATGTTTCTTACTTTGTCACGCTGATTTTTGTGCTAGGTACTAAAAACTGTGTGTGCATGTACAAAAGAGATGTAGCTTTAATCCTCTAATATTTAAAAAAAAAAACCAACCAACCCACAAGAGAATTATTATCTTTAAAAATTGTGGTTAAATAGATAAATGCTGAATTAGTGGCTATGTGACCACTCAATAGAGCTTAGGCATTAACTGCTCTGAACCACCATCCTCTGGTTCCTGAGGAAAGAGGAACTTGGGCATTCAACCTTGAACTCCAATGACTATGGTGGTTCTGATCTGACTTTGAGGTGCTGAGAGGTTACCAGAAGAGGAGATGGTGGTTCTCCTGCCTGTGCTTGACAGCGGATCTGTGACATGAAACAACAAGAGGCTTTAAGTTTTCCAGGTGTCTGAGGAAAGCCTAGAAACAACATTCTCTCAAATGCTTGAGCTGTTAATTAGTGATCTTTCAAAATGTGCTTAGACTTTTTCTACTTGTTTCATACTTGGCTGCCAATCAAGTCATGGGAAAGGGGTTACATCAACAGGCCTGAAACTTGGAATTGTTCAAACAATTTTGAAAAACTTACCTCATGTTCTTAGTTTACTGTGCTGTTGGTACTCTAAATCCACCCTGAAGTACTCTTAGTTTCTGTTAATTCTTAAACTCTCTGCAATGATAATTTCAGACTTTTATTCTCTTATTTGATCAATATGAGACTGCCTAGGTACAAAAAATATATGAATTTCAGTTTAAAAACAAAAAAGAGACAGAGCACAAACCTAGAATAAGTCAAAGATTACTCAATTGTGATATTGTATTTACAAAGTTACTGATTGTAAACCAAAATCTCCAACTTAGTTTCGTGTTTGAAGATGCTTAGTTGTAAAAGATGCAGGATTGCTCCATAGGCTGAAGAGCCTCTTTTGTCCTCCTTTTCACTTTGCATAAAGTCAAAGCAAATCAGAATTTAAGTTCAGGTGATCCCTATGCTTGGAGTTTCCACTCAAAATCCAGTATTCAGCAACAAATTCATTAGTAACAGGTGGTGATGCTGATTTAGTTGCCTCACTTTTTCCTCTGAAGAATAGCTATACTTGGTTTATTTTTTAAAATTAAATTACACCAGGTAAGTGTATATGTTTCTTAATGCAATCTATTATGATTGCACTTGTGTTCAGGTAGACTTTTAACTTTTCTGTCCAAATCACTCTCTACAGATGTAATAAACTGTTAAATGTTGTCTGAAGACTAAATTCAGCCCGGAACCTGTGTTCTTATTCTATCATTAGCTGTTTTTTTGGAAACCTTTTCTGGTCCTTGTGGACAGAGGAAAAGCTGAGGAACTCTTTGAAAAAGCAAAGATGAAAAGAAAGAAGAGGATAACACATGGGAAGAAGAGATAAATTGAAGAAAATAGAGATATTAAAAATAAGAGACCAAAGAGGAGAGAATGAAAGGAGACTAAGGTGTTTTTAATTAAAAAAAAAACACAAACAAAAACAAACAAAAAACCCACACACAACAAACCACACACAAACACCCTTGTATCTACCTGCTTACGATGGTTTTACTATATTAATGGCCTTGTCCAGGAGATGTGCTGTGGGCTTCTAAAGCAGTCTGAGCCTGTTTGAGTCTGATGGTTTTCAGAAACATAGCATACTCTTGGAAACAGTTAACTCAGGGATGGAAATACCCTGTAAACATCTGTCAACAATCCCTAAAGCATTTGACATTCAGAATACATTGCTTCTAGAAAGAACACAAATATTTTCATTATAAAGTGACATGCTTGACTACAGCAGTCAAAGGATGGTTCCCCATATTACAACAAAAGCCCGGACTGGTACTATGTGCTGCCTTGGTCAACAGCTGTAAGGAATTGTCTATAAAAGAGTGAGCAGAAAAACAGTAACTTCCCAGTCTCTGGATATTTCAACTTTGGGGACCTTTCAGAAACATATACATATTTGTGCATTCAATAACCTGTAGTGCACTTCCCATCAAAATATTTTTTGAGTGTCTCCTTGAACCTGTGTAGATAACTGCCATGATATTTTCCCGCAGCAAGTCCTTAAAGTCACTTAAGTGAGCAAGTGCCAGAATAGATGTTCACTTTTCAAAGGTCACATTTGTGTGCTGCCATGGCGTATGAAATATGAAGGAAATCACGAAGGGGTCTAGAAAGACAAAAGAGCTTTTAGAGGTATTGATGTAGAAAAGCCTAACAATATGGATCTTCCCTTGTGCCAGATGTGGAAATATGTGACTTTCACATAATTTTATTAACACTGACTTTCATCAGATTTCCTTTCTATGAATCAATTCTGTAAAAGACATCTGGACTTGATTTGTATGTTGCTTTCTGAATCACTCTATCTTTGTTAATTATTAATCTAATGGTAGAGCTTTTAGTTGATGACTTTTTCTTTTTCCTTAAAAGAAGAAGAAAAATTAAAAGTGTGTGTTTGACTCATAACATTTTATTATCCTGAGAACTAGTGTTGTAATGATGGCTGAGAAATTAGAGGAAAAACTTAATTCTGTGGTAATTTTATTACTCTATTATTAGTAGTATGTTACCTATGTAGGAAATATTTGCAATGTAGACTATTAATTTTCTTTTTTTACTTCCCTGATAGAATAGTCTAGATCAAAACTCAAAAGGAACCCACAGGGAAATGAGAACACTGACTTGGACCTGATTTTTCTTTTCATAAGTAGTTAGTCTGTGTTATTAGTTTACTTTCGCTTCAGATAAAGTGTGTGTGTACCTGAAACATCTTTTTACAATAATTACATTTAGCTGTGCTGTAGCAAGATGGCATCCATTTATGTGTGTTAGTGTGACTGTGATTCCTTTTACAATTTCTCTCTGGGAAGAAATTAAGGTTCAGTAAAATTGTATTTCAGACTTTGAAGGGAAGTAGAAAGAAGTCTTAATCACTAGAAAAACAGCTCAAATGAAAAAGGGAATAGTCTTAAATCCACCCACGATGGTAGAGCTGCCAAACCAAACCAGAGATGATCCATAGAGCTTAAATATTAGAGCAGTCATTTCCTTTCTGAGCACCATAGTTTGTCTCAGTGCTCTGGGACTTCTGATTTCAATTCTGGCTGAAAAGAGAGATGAAGAAACAAAATGTCACTGTTAAAAAAAAAATAAAAAAAAAAAATAATTTAAAAGGTAACATGTGCTATTTCAATTCAGGATTGTTTTTACCTTATTCATCTCAGGTCTTTTTCTCGTCTTATTCATCCTATGTTCTTCTCTCCTCTTAGGTATTCCATTGTCAGTGCTTCTTTTAAATTTTGAGGATGCTACGGTTCTTACTTGAAATGCTGCTAAGTATTTTATTGTGGAGTATGTATATTTCTACTGGGAAAAAAAGTACTTTATACTGCCATGCCCTTGAATCAATTGCCTTTCTCTTTTCCAAAATATCTAGTAGATAAATATCCTTTGCTCGAAAAGGACAGGACAATTTCCATTTGTTTTTCTTGAAGAGGTGAATGTGCAGGTGGTTGCCCTGAGGGGTCCAATCTCTGTGGTTAATTAGTATAGTAGAAAAGGGAGGTAGGCAGCTGTGACCCCATAGCTCAAAGGAAATAATACTTTAGTGTGAATATAAATCCTTATGGGAGAACATGCATACTGTTTTCCACTCGATCTTGAGAGTAGGAAAGATGTGAAATGATAGGTAGGGTCTGAACTGTAAACTACTAAGACAAATGAAAATGTAGTTAGAAGAGCAAAATGAAGAAAGAAAACCAAGTGAATGGTAGAGCTTGGCATCCATTCAGATGCTCAGCAAATGTGAAAACAAAATCTCTGGAAATAAAAGCTAGCTGTACAGCTTGCCTACTGGTAGCATTGCATAGTATTTCCTTGCTATTGACCTGAACTAAAACTCCTTGTAAATTTGAGGAGGAGGGTGTTGGGTAACTCTCAGAGCTCACACTGAACTGAATGGATTGGAGTTGATGAGATATAGTTTAATGCAACATGAAGTCAAACACCTAACTGATCACTCCCAGGAAGCAATTGTTTTAAGATACTCAAACCCACTAGATTTCTCCATTTTTGTCTCTGATTAAAGACATGATTAAATACTGTGCTTTGTGTTAGATGACATGAAGCTGTTCTGTGCAGTGGAAGAAGTAAGAATACCAGTGCATGGGTAACCTGGTAGAGGTTTTATTTGTTTCATGCAGAATATCACATGGTAACCACTTTAAAATGCTTCTCATTTGGAATTTGTGTCACACGGTAGAAATACTAAGCTCACTTTTTTCCCAGCTGCATTAGATCTGCAGTCTGTGCATGTTCTGCAGCTGACTGATTCACGAAAGATTATTAAATTGAACATGCATGACAGAAGCCACTAACAAGTGTGCCACTAGCTGGTCATTTGCATGCTTGCTGTAAACTATCCTTAGATTGGATAAATAAGTTAGAAGAGAAAGCAGTAATGCAAGGAATATGAGATAATACATGTTTGGGATGGGGAAGGGAGAGAACCTACTGCTAATTAATGGTCATAAGAGATTTTTTTTTTGCTGTGATTCCAGAGCACTAAACAAGGTCTGATGCCTCAGTATGTTGGTAATGTGACATTGCGTTCATCTGACTCCTGCCTTTACTGCAGTGATGATGGATATAGCACCGATGTCCAACTTTCTGCATTTTTTCCTTATTTTATTATGTGAAAAATATTTTCTGTGTAGTACTTCATCCCATTCCTCTTTAAGTGTTTTCTGTAAAAGTAAAATTGAAAAATAATTGTTCTGTTTTGAAACTAAAATACAAAGAAAAAGGAGAAATTAACTCAAACATTTTCATAATCTGATTGTTGACTTTACTGAAATGGGAAGTACCCTTAGAACAAGAAAGGAAGGAGAAAAAAAAAGGATAAATGGACAATATTCCAAAACAATCCTATTCTAGCCTGGGTAAATAAAGTTGATGATTGAAAAGTGATTAAAAATGGCATTGTGGGTGCGACAATGTTATACAAAGAAAATATTTCTTTATTCTGGTGAAAGCAATACAGGAATTTGAATAAATGAAAGAAGAATTTAAGTTTTATTCCAAGTTGTACTGGGTCAGGCTGAGCTGGAGTTAATTTCCCCGTAGCAGCCCTTACAGTGCTGTGCATTGGTAGCAGCAAGGTGCTGATAACACACCAGGGTTTTGGCTACT
>VWZZ01004863.1:244957-296084 GCA_013399095.1 Psophia crepitans | reverse complement strand
CGGGGTAACCACTACGCTTTTGGAAGCCCTGCTTCCCAGGAAGTGGCCGGGCATTGCCTGCTGATGGGAAGTAGAGAATAATCTCTTGTTTTTTCTTGCTTTGCTTCTGCGTGTGGCCTTGCTTTTAGTTATATTAAAACTGCCTTTATCTAAACCCACAATTCTGGAGTTGTCTTTGCCATCTTATTTTTTCCCTCTCCCATCTCTGCCCTGCTGAGGAGGGAAGTGATAGAGCGGCTTGGTGGACACCTGGCATTTAGCCAAGGTGAAACCACTACACAAGTGAAATTCTAAAGAACTGATATTTTCCAATGTCAGGGTGCCTCAACCCTTTCTGTGAAGCGACTTTGTACAATCCCGTGGGATGAGACCTAAGAATAAGCATGTTAGCTTTGCAACTGAGGAAAAATTGAACCGAAGCCTCTATTTTACAATGTGATAAATAAGCTTGCATGTTTATGCAATAATGATGGTATCTATTTAACTCTGCTATCTTAGTCTTGCTACCAGCAGTGAGCAATGTTCCTCACATGAACTTAGGAACCTAACATCAAAACTACTCGATCTTAAGTAAATGGATAAAAATAAAAGTACAGGCAAGCATATATCTGAGTAGAAACCTAGATGCTTCTCTCTGGAATTAATAGAAATAAATTGTTCAACAGCTTTGGTTGCTTGGCTGTTTATCCATGGAAAGCTAACTTTGCTGTATGATGAATGTTTCTCTTGTTTCTAGCTTCTGAAAGTCTGCAGGAAAGCAGAAGTGCTTATATACTTAAAGCTCTTGCTTAAGTTTTAAATTTGCTGTGGAAGGATGAGTTAATGAGTTGCACATGCAGATGCGTGTGTGCAAGACAGCACTAAGGCAAGGTCAGTATTAAATATAACTTGAGACAGGGAAAAAAGTGGTACTCATCTAGGGCAATAACTCCTTGGGATAAGGGATGGGAGAAAGAAAGAGGAGGGTGGATGAGTTCTTTGTGTCTAGATGCCATTATCAGGAGATTTCTCCTATTCTTGGTTATACCATTCATCAGTGTCAAGCTGTTGACTAGTGGTGCTTATTGCTAATAGTTATTGATCAGTGGAACTGACAACAGATTTATAACTAAAGGTGATTGCACAGCTCCAGGCAAATGAAAATATCACACCTCTCCTTATCCCTTGTCTTTCAGTCCAGAAGTTATCTTTGTATTCTGCAGTAAGCTTGATAGAATGTTAACCCAAATCCTTGTTTAGCTCAAGATAGTTTATATAATTTTTTTGGTTTAAAATGGCTAAATTGTATACGTAGTAAATTCACAGTTGTTTAGTTCCAAGTAACAAGACAATTTTCCTCATGTATCATAAAATGGAAAAGAGAAATCATTCCAGTCATCCTTTCAAAACCTTGTTTCTGGACAGGGTTATTCACTGCCCAGTAGAAAAATCACATTGCCACAAACTCCAGTGCATAGTAATATTGTCTACTTTGGTGCTATGCTTTCACACACAAAAAGAGAGCAAAAAAAAAAAAAGCTCATAGACACATGCGTTAGAATTATGATTTGAGTAGACTTAATCCTTTCCTTCCTCTCAGATGGACAGAAAACAAGTTGTATCTACAGTGGCAAAAACTGTATTCCAACATACAGCTAGAGCACTGTGCAACTTCAACGTTGAGTCTGGGAGTAGGGTGTTTTTTGCAAACTATCATTGACTTAAGTAACAAGACAGTAAGTTTGTAGATTGGCTTCTGTTGGGATATCTATTTCAGATGCTGTTGATAAGTCTTGAGCACAACACAGTTATTTCAATCTCTTCAGACTAAGCAGCCACTTTCTTGTGTCCACATGGACATTTGAATCTTTCTTGTGAAAAGGCTCTGATTTAGTTATCAACCTACTTGTGTACAAGTAGGTTAAATTGTTCTTTCCAAAGTACATTCCCTTGTACATGTTTAAAGCAAATGCTTCACCTGTCATTCTGCTGGCAAATTATACAAAACTAACTTCTCACAGACTTTTGAACAACTAATCTTAAAAGAACATCATACCTCCTTTTTCCTCAGGAAAATTAGTACAGATACATTTTCTTCTAACACATCCATGCTTCTTCCTGATGCCTTCAGTGATAGCAGCAGTCTTGTTCCAGCTACTGTTGAAATACTTCACAGACCACAAGAGTTCCCATATGAAGTGCCAAGACCAAGCTGTATTTCTAAATCTGATACTTCCTTTTTGAACTTGTAAATGCTTGTTCTGGACTCTGCTGGTGAACCTCTTTATTTTTATTATTTGACTTATCTGACAAATCTGTTGGCCACCTATTCATTGGATATTTGGGATTAAGACACTTAAAATCAGCTGTTTACGTACACTTTTATGTATGCTAAGTATATCAGTTCCCATTATAGCTGTCTAGCTGTATGACATGATCCTACCTCCTGCTAGTACTTCAGAATGAGTTTTCTGTAGATGCTGTGGCAGAGCCATCCAACCCACCTTAAAGCCAAATGTCTAGTGGGTGGTCAAATGAATTTATCTTGACTTCAGCAATTGTATTGACCAGACTTTGACTATAAGGGGAGGTTAGACACCAACCTAAAGAGTGAACTACTTAGACAAGTAAGTTTGGAAGTTTTTTGTCTTCGTATTGGAGAGAAAAATTGCCCAATTCAGTTGTCTGAAGAGGGCACATTGTGTTGTTTGAGACACCCTAGGATAACTGAAAAGGACATACAAGGCTGCTACATGATGCAGCACCTACAGGAGACCAGTGTCCTTCTGAACTAGTAGATCAAGATCAGATAGTACCAGCAGCAACATCCTGCTCATCAGGTGCTCTGCTCTACAAGTAATCTTCAGGTTCCACTCCCTACAATAAATAATAACCAAATACATGCTACTCCCTGCAGTCTGACATCTTTTTCTGAAAAAAAGTTACTCATAAAAATTAAATAAACTGTATTTAAACTAGGATATAACTTGCCATTTCCCATTGAGGATAATTAATTAGGTAATGAGGAGAAAGTCATGAGTTAGTCAATGAGTTCTTTAAGAGGGTTTAGGGTTTGAGATTAAGTTTTGTTTCATGCTTCTTCCTGGCATGAACATTTTCAGGCAATAAATTAAGGGGCAACAAAATAATTGTTGGAAAAGAATAATTTTGGACTTATGGTGCCTATTTTTGTGTTTGCCCACACCTGCTATCAGAACTTATTCATATAGCATTAATCTTGGGTGATGAAACTCTTGTGGCTAAAATGAAAGGAATTCCCTATCTCATAGACTTCCTCTTGTTTTTCTCAATGCTTCCAGATTCTTGTGCAGAACTTTATACTGATGTCCATACACTTGTGTGTTTGGTCTCTGAATTGGAGAACACAGAACCAGAAATTGAGGTTGCAGTACTAGTAACTGAGGACCAAAGTAAAAAGGATTTTTAATTTTTTTTTAATTCTTTGTTATTCAGTGATCAGCTTTATGTTCTGCTTAAGGCAACATGAATTCAATGTGTAAGACAGGCAACTAGAATATAGCACAGTACCTTCTAGTATGCTTGCAGTAGCAATACCTCTGGCAGATGTAGAAGTGAAGCTCTGTCAACTCATATAGAAGCAGAATTGAGTGAAATGGAAAAGAACATATGTGACTTGACAGTACTAAAAAACCTAAAGGTTATTTAGTCACTATGACATCAGCTCTTGTTATTTGTTTTCATCATAACTTTCTTTGTTAACAATGCATTTTTTAATGTTTTGAGATTGTGAGAGCAGAATACCACAGCCTTTTTCGGGTGCAAAGGGTCACAGTACCAGTTGCGACTTTTAAACTTAGAAAATAAGTGAGAGCGACTTCCGAGTGTATTTTCTTCTGTACCAGAGTATCTCTGAACTAATGAAAGACTCAGTAGTAAGAGAAAGTGATTGAACAATGAAGTCGGTGCTTCGGGCATATTTCTCCTATTGCCTGCAGTATGTCTAAGACGTCTATCAGAGTAAATAGCCAGGCAGATCTGACAGCTCCTAGATCCTGGGTGAGTCATGGAGTTGAGATATGTTTGACCTTGAATAATTTAATCCTGTGCTAATAAAATAAAATTCAAACATTCACAGAAAACTTCTCCAGGGATTTTTGTTTGTTTGTTTTATATCTCTTTCCAAAGAACTTCTAGAAAAACCTTCAAAACCTACTGCCATTTTCTTATGTGTTTTGAGAATACTGATTTTCATGGAAATATTTGGCACAGGAGAAGACTCATGTCTCCAGCAGTCACTTAGAGCCCTTCAGACTGAGGTGCAACTAAACAAGAGCTATGTTCTGGACTTTGTCAGCTTCAGTCCCTATGTACCAGCTGAATTACCTGTTAATGTTTCTGAATGTGAAGAATGTGATCAGGAATGATTTCAGACTTCTTTACAGAGAGTCACTCTCTTCCTCAGTTTTCTCAGGGTCCACAGAGGAGCTGTGACTCTGCCTACTCTTGCCTGCAGGGATGGATGCAGTTAGTGTTCCAGAAGTGAGCCTACCTATGACATGACTTCTTGATGCAAAACCTGTAGGAGTCTTCTCTTCTTAACTCCAAAGTCTCCCTTGACAGAAGACAGCAAATATCTGCTTTAACTTTGTGCCTAACTCTACACAATCATGCTAGTCCCTATGGGGAACTAGGTAGGGGAAATACTTCTGAAACAAGACCGGTTTAACTTTCTGCACTTAGTTTTACCATAGACCATTCCAGACTCTGGATTACAGCTCTTTGTAGTTAAAACTTAGATTTAGGCCCCTACTTTAATGGTTAAAAAAGATTTAAAGCATTGCTTAATTTTCTTTGATGCTCATTTGCACAGACAGCTGCACGTTCAGATCCACAATAAATAGCACATGTCAAAGTCTCACTGTCTTGACAAAACACAAAGGAAGAACAAAACAACAAAAAAAGTCTACTTGTGGCTGATCTCTGAGATCAATCATCTCTCCTTTGATCTTCACAGATCTTACCAGTTCTCTAAACAAACCAGTGTGTTCTTCTAACACCCAGAGTACTCCTACTGCTATTTGCCTTCTTCACCTCCACTGTCTCTTAAATTCCTGCCCTCTCACGATTATGGCATCCAAAGCCTCGATTCTCAGCTCAGACTGTCTCTCTATGCTCCTTTATGATACAAAATCGCAGATGATCAAATAGTTGAAAAACTAAATAAAATAACACTGATCTCTAGGAGGTAACCTGAACAACACTAACTGGCTTGATCTACTGACGATCTACTTGGCAGCATAAAAGGAGGAAAACAAAGCATCTCCTTAAAACTCACTTTTGGTTGTTCTGCTTCATGGAAATCTATGCCCGAATGTCTAAAAAGAGGGTTAAGAAATGAGGAGATTGGAGAGGAATTCAGGTAACAGTCATAAGTGATATGACAAAATTCCCTTTGTAGGCATTCTTCTCCTTGAAATGAATGGAAAAACTATGATGAAGAAAGTTATCTTCTCAAATCAAGTTATGAGGGAAAAGGCGTTTATAATTTGAGTACTGAACTGTATGCAAAACATATTTAGGATAAATCTGTCCTAATCATAGCTGAAGACCATAATCCTTGTGCTGTGCACTGAAGTCAGCAATAGCTTGCTTTACCTAACAGAACAGAAAGCTAGACCTCGAGCCTGGTTCAGGTCTAAGGTCAATGAAGTAATAGATAGGCTCTTCTAGGATTTTTCAAGACACTAGTGAGAGGGAGGGGAAAGGGGACAAAAAGATATTTTTGAAGACTTTTTTTTCCTCTACTGTCCTTCCTAGTTACTTAGGGATTTTTCTTTTTTTCTTTTTTTTTCTTTTTTTTTTTTTTAGATGTGAGGAGTTCTTGTAGTATGATAGAAGTTGAGGTTTTTCTCACTGAAGAACCTTGGGTCTTTTAGGGTGCTCACCATAATGAAAATATCTTGCCTGATCCACCTTCAACTTCTGGCCAGTTTGTGGTCTTCTTCCTAAATATGTTAACAATTTAATTGATGGTACTTGACAGCTTTTCTGCACCACAGAGGGTGAAATGAATTTCAGTCAGTCAAAGACTTTCTGTTCTAGAGTACCTTGCATACTCAGATGGAGCCCAACCCTTGTGATCCAAACTTTCTATTCCAGGTTCAAGGACAATCTTATTTTAATATTTTTTTAACATCCGTAAAAAAAGGAATTTGGACATTTATTTGTTGTCCCACAACCAAAGCTCTTGTGAAGTTCAAAATTCAACCCTGTCTGTTACTGTCAAATCAAAGCCCTATTCTGCATTCAAAAGAGACTAAAGTAAACAAGAATGTGCAAGTTGGAGTTTTATAACAACCAAAAACCTGATAATAGTGTGCAAGATTGTTAAGAACACATCTGTTAAAATAAGGGGAGGATTATACTCTTTGGAAAATATAGGTACTGCACTAACTGCCTTGTAATATATTACAACTGGATTCCATGTGCTCCTCGGTTTAACATTGAGCAGAACCTTTAGTCCTTAATGACGAAAAGCTACTCTTACTGTATGAAGCATTATAACCACTTATGCTTCTTGTTATGTGAAATAATTTTGATATAAAACCACAACTCTCACCAATAAGATGCTTGTCAGTGAAAATCACTTTTACATCGCTATAAAAATTAATATATAAAAATATTTTTCATATATATTTTATTTATATGTACATGAAAATATAAATATGGACATACACACACCAGCACTTACAGATTCAAATATCTTCAAAAAGAATAACTACAATTTATCAGCTGAAGACATACCAATACCTAACACTTCTGATTTTGGCTCATTGACTGTAATGACATACAAACCTTGAGAGGCAACACATGCAGTACCTTTAACACTAATGCCAAATGTGTATTGTAAAAGATTTTTCCCCACTCCTCCTTTACTCTCTATAAAATGTTTTTGCTGTAGTGCACGTTATGGACACTACAAAAAAACATAATACACTTTATTGTCAAAAGATAAAAGATGATGACCTAAAAGTCTGCTCAATGAATGAATTTTACCAAGTAAGACAAATAGTGGGAACTGAAATATGAATATATGGGGTATTTTCAGTTTCAAATGTGTAAACATGAAAAAAACTATTTGATTTGACTGATTATTAATCTGAATGAGCATATTAAATAACCACTCTCAAACATATTGTAAGAAGAGAGCTGAGAGTCTTTAAACACCATAAGGTATTAAATTCTCATAGATTAAATAGTTAAGGATTTAGCAAGCCTGATCTACAGTTACTCACTTTGGTGTGGAATTGCTTATAACTTTATATTTGTGTACTGAGAAAAGAATTGGACTCTGTGTTTAAGTAAAGAAAAAATATATATCTTTTTTTGACATCAAAATAATAAAGGTGTATGCTGTACACATCCATGTTGCTAATTTTTCCAGCAAGGTCACAGATATTTGTCAGTAGGCAAAATCTTACATTTGTAGTAGAAACTCATTCTGCTGTAGAAACAAAATGTATTTTGGGAAAACATTTGGTTTACAACTTTTTCAGAGGTTAATAAACATAGATTTAGGGTTTAATGCTAAAAAGCATAATTTAAATGCTCCAGTGGAAAGCACGCTCCTTAGGCAATTATCTTGAGAAGTATGTAAGAATGGATTTTCAAGTCAGAACTGAATTGAGAATGTGAGTTTAAAGGACTGGGTTTTTGGAATGAAAGACATGATGTATCTGTCTACGACTAAGAGAACTATTTTCACTCAACACAAACTATAAAGTATGTAAAGTATCCTTAAGGTATCCAGAAGGAAAAGTACAGGAAGCCTTTAGACTAGCCTTTTCCTAGATTTTTCTAAGAGATCATGACAATGAGGGATGTACTAGTCATAATGCAAACATTCTAGGATTCATATATATATGTACACGCATACATACATGTACATACACACACATACTCCAGCTACTGAAGATAAAAATCAACTTTTAAAATGTGGTAAGTCCGTAGCAAAAAGAGGACTATGCCATGCTTGTCCTGTTTGTGCTGAGACTCTTCAGTGCTGGGCAATTTGTCTAGTGAAAGGGCTTTTAAACTGTGTGTAGTTAACTAAATTGTTTTCTCAATATCAAGCGCTTCGTTAAAGAAACATCAAGTTTTAAACAAGTACAACAGGACACAACACAGGTTACTTATGCTAAGAGAAAAAACAAACCAGATTTTTTTATGAAGTTATAGAGAACTCTCTGCACTTCCATGTCTTTGAAAGTGATGATCTTTTTTCATGGAAAGGGAAATCTAGGAATTAATCCAGAGATTTAACTTGGCATAGATAGACTGTTATCTGGAAAAGGAGAGCTGTTGATATGAACGTTAATCTGCTCTTATGATTTAAAATCATCATTCTGCTGTATTTAATCTATTTCTATGTTTCATCATCTTGTTAATAGGGGAAAAATGAAAAATCACAAAGTGACTTTTCTTCATCTTTTTCAACTGTCATCTTTTTTTGACTTGAAACAAATATTTCAGTGTGAAACTCCAATATGAGCCACAGTGCCAAAATACAGTGGCAGAAGCTATGCAATTCTCTACTTTACAAGAACCTCATTTTATGACTTTGGAAAGGTATAGATTTAGTTGTAAAGCTTCTTGCTGTTTGCAGCAGTGATAAATTATCTCCAGAAACAGATGGTATATCTGAATGACACATGAACTATAACTCTGTCAAACTGTTTAGCTATTTGTTTCGTGTGCTCTTATTTTGTTGTGAGTTTTTCCTTCTTAGCTTCCCTGTTAGGTCAGTTGGTTCAGTAATCTCACTCTGTCAATGGTCAGTCAGGAAAACATGTATGAATCAGGATCTTGCTGAAAGTAAGCTTTTTTTAATACCAGTTGTTTGATTCAGTGCTTGATTGTTATTCTGTCTGAAAAGTTCCTGTTTTATTTGCAGCAAATTACTAAATCATGTCTAAACCTGTTTTTATACAGACCTCACAGCTAAATTAGTGACTCGGTGCATCTCTCCTAGTATAAAATATTTGTCCCTGGAAGTTTACTGAAAAGCTGCTATTCTGAAGGATGGCTGCATAAGGAAAATAAAACATTATTAACCTGCTCAACTTCATGAATCTGGCTTATTCAGCTAGTCTCCTTAGGCTCCCTCTAGCCTCATAAACACTGAAGTTCTCAGAAGGTGATTCACAGAAGGATCACAACTTAAGTTTTCTGAACTACCTTTTGCAGGAACCCACCTCCCATACATGTAAAGGCTATTGGCTCAAGTGGTAGCAAAAATAGGCCTTCAGTTTGTGTGGTAAGAACACCTGTGAGTTGCTTACAGTAGAAGAATTTGGATTTAAATGCAGTCAGAGTACAGAGGGGGATGAGAAAGAAATGGAGAGGAAGGCAGTGATAGTGTAAAGATTATTCTTTGCAGTTTTCAGATGGAAATCAGAGATTTTTTTTTTTGTGATACTATTTGTGACGTTAGTGTTTTGGAAATCATTTATAACAGAATATACCTTTCAATAAAATGGAAAGTCTTACTTTTTTCCCCAGAAAAATATTTGACTTTCCATAAGTGAAATAAAAATAAATCGTGATGATTTCTGCCAGTTTTTACCCAAATAAAAATAATTCATTAGAAAGAAATATTTGTAAGGTCACAGAAAGTGTAGTTTCAAAACTTATTTGAACTGTCAGTCCCTGTGAGACTTGGTGGAGAGTAAGATTTGCTATGATATTTGCTGGTCTTCCTGAGTACTGTAGCTCCTTTTAAAAAAAGGAAATTACCTCAGCAGCTTTCCTTATCTGCATAATACCTACAAAAGGACTGGCCCATTGGGTAGTCCAGATGAAATGTGCAACTTTCTCCACAATGCAATGGGTTATTATGGAGAAAGTAATGTTTGTTGTTGAGGAAATAAAAACAAAAACATTTCCTCTCTGTTTAAAGAATGAATGAAACATTTGAACACCTCCACTTCTTTAAATCTACAAAGTTAAAAGGAAATATCCTAACTGGGATATTCCCTCTTGTAAAAATACACTCAAAATTTGTGCTTACCTACCTCACTTCAAATCAGAATTTTAAAAAAAGGTATTTTTTAAGTGTCAGAAATTACCACTGTTCAAAGAATCAACCTTTTTCCCCCCCTTCAATTCTAATTCAAAACTAAGGCCTCCTTTATTGTATGCTTTTGGCCTAAATGTCTCTGTAAATTCTTAGTTCCTGTTGTTTAAAGGGCAATAGGAATATATGTAGGCAGGAAAAATAAAGGTTCTCCCAATAATTTCTTGCATCAGTCCCTTGAAATGATTTTGTTTATTTTCTATACAGCTGTCTTACACTGCATGAATGGTTTTTAGTTAGTTTTAATATTCACAACTTCTCATTGTATTCCTTCAAATCTTTCTCTGTACTTAGTGTTTTAAATATCAAAGCCTGTGGGTTAAGATGACCACACAAGCCTTTTGATATCCAATTTCAGTGAGGCTTCAGCTGTAGTGCTTTTTCTTACTTTTCCCACCACCCCCCATCTTCCCTCCTTTGGCTATATTGGCTTTTTAAACTCCTCATTTTATTGCTGTATGTTATGCATTCCATATCCTTTGGGCACACTTTAATCTCATTATACACATTTCAGTTTCTCTCTGCTGTTTCCTCTCTGCTATTTCATTACACTCAATTGCACTCAACCTGCTGAATTTTTTTCCCCTAAACTCTGTTATTCTGAAACCCAGTATCTTCCTTTCCCCCCACTTTGGCTTTACTCTAGATGTAATTTTACACATAACTAGATTAAAATTACAGTGCAAAGCAGATCTGGTTGCTTTACTTGCTCTGTAAACTTTATCTCAAATACTGTCCAGAACTAAAAAATTCAGTACAGTAAGAAAAACACAGAAAACAAAACCAAAAAAGATGATTACATGACAAATGCATTAACCATTCAAACAGATCGAGAAGTGAGGGAGGGTGAAATTAAGAACTCTTTGGAACAGCCTAAATACATGCTAGAAACTGGAAAACAAAACACAAGATGAGAGTAGTGATATAAAAATAACACAAAAGATACCAAGCATGACACATATAAATAATATTAACAGGTGAACAAGAACAAAAAAACAAGCCAGTTGGGACTGAATGATTACAATAAGAAAGGAAAGATGTCTGCTGGCCTGCCTTACTGTCAGTATTGTTAACTGCTTTCTTCTCCCTATCACCCAAATTCTGTCGAATTATCTGACTGAGATTCCCAAATGGGAATTAAAATTTCCAGGGAGCAGTTAATGGTATTTGAAATTGAAATGAACTTTTCCTTCTCTGCATTAGTCAGAGAAGGAGAAGATAACTACTTCGTATGCTGCATAAACATGCCATTAGTCAGGTGTGACATACCCTTACACACCATTGCTCTTTTGTGTAATCTGCACTTTATGATGGACTTTATCTAATATGTTCATTTGCTTTCACACTCAGTAATGTTTTTACTAATTACATTTATACCAGCTATGCTGTGTGCTCGGTTGTTTTTCTTGTTTGCTAATGAAACACACTTTAGGTAGAGCAAAATTAAGATTTATTAATGTAGAGTTTGACCATCACAAAGCTCAACAGAAATGGAGCATTTTGTGATTATCCAGAGGAAGAAATCACTATGTTTTCTTCAAACATCAGAAAAATTATGAAAGTAATTACAATTTATTTTAATTGGCCTGAGTATTCTATGATTCTGTTTCTCTACTAGCACAAGAAATTAATAACAATAAAAAGCTTATTACTTTACCAAAAGTATTAACTTGATTTTGGTTCTGTTTAGAATATCACTACATATTAAAATTGTTGTAGATATATCTCTGTGTGCAAGTACATTTTTCGACTTTCACCTTGCCACTTTGATTCCTACTTTTTCTTTCATTTAAAGATTTCTTCTAAGCAGACCTCAGTTAGATGTTATATTAGATGTCTCTAATATACTGATGTATCTCTGTAGTAAGTTAAGAAATATGCTCACCTGCCTTTTCAATGGATGACTATACTCCTCAGCTTTTTTGAGAACTAGTGACACAAGCATGAGCAAATTTTTCATTTTTGTGTAACTGAGGAGTGGTGCGATGCTTGCTCTGTTATTATTTGATTTCTATATTAGGAATCTGCCAATATATTTTATTTGAAGTCTTGGCTTCTCCTAGCCCCTTTGTGGCTAAATTCCAGTCTGTTTATGTTTGGAATGGAATATTAAATAAGTTTATAGAAAATTGTGTGGGTATATCAGGGTTTGAAAAAGGAAAACTGTACCCACTTAAAAAAGGTAAGCCTACCTTCCTTGTTTACCACCATATTGCCAACTATAACATGCAACCACATTTTTATTTCTATGGAAACAATTTCCTTGAACACTTAGACTTTAAGCTCGTTCTGTGAGAATTGTCCTGTTGATTGGCTTCAAACATCCCTTCCCAAACCAAGCAGTGTCATTTTTTGGTGGTCAGTCAATAGCAAAATACAAAATCTGAAGTTATGCAAGAGAGAGAATTAATACAATTTTGTATATAGATGATTTGTATTCCGTATAATTAAAGACTTCCATAAAAGTCTTAACTACTTGTACACTGTTCCTATCCGTGCTTAGAGGAATTTGAATTAGAAAAGCAAATAGCTGAAGTACTTTGTATTCCCCATATTCTCAGCGGGATTTGAAAGGGGAGCCAGGCTTTAGGAGCAGGGTGGGGTTTTTGTAGATTGCGGGATTTTTCCCCTTCATAACCAGCACTTGCAGGGAAATCAATTTTATATATTTTTATTTTTACAAGAATAAAAAATCTTGTTCTTTTTCAAATTGTTCGTCTTCAGAAAAAAAAGCTTTTGTGTAAGTGGCTGCAAAAGTAAAAGATCCTCAGAAGTAGGAGCTGTCTTTTACTGTATTTGGTCATGCCATATGGTTATGTTCACAGACAAGTGGATAGAGGTCATCTTGAAGGAAGAGGACAAAGAGGAGTAGGAAGGACTTAATTCCCAAAACACTTTCATTTTCTTTTAACATTCAGATATGTCTACCTTAGAAAACAATTCAGCTAACAATGAGATTGAGTTTGGCTTTGGGGACTTTTAGCACTGCAGTGCTCTTTCCTGTAAATATGTGGAACAGGTCAGATTATTCCCAGTTTTATTTTATTGAGTGCCTTAGGAGACAGAGTGATTGCTCAGACACAGTACTCTAGAACGCTATGATTTGGATAGGATGTCCTGCTGAGAAAGTCCATTTAAGTTGGAGGGAAATGTTAGTGATAAATTGTAATGAATTTAAAAGCGTCAGATCAAGTGCGATGTCCTTAATGAAAATGGATTTTGTTCAGCTGCAGTGGGACCATCATAGAAGATGTAGAAAAATAACTTTGAAATTGAGACCTCTCTAAAAGCATTCTAACACAGATCAATATTTAGACCTACTCTTAACTATGAGATGCCACCATCTGAAGGAATATCCATTTTTCAAACGTATATTTGGTTCTGAGAATCTTACTTTTTTTTTTTTTTAAAAATAAAACCCAAAAACTTCCACTGCTGAATGTCTTTTCCCAGCTACTGATTTTAAGATTGGTGAATTTAAGAACATTTAGGATCGTAGGCATGAAATTAATATCAGGAAAGTAAAGAAATAGAAGCATAGAAATGGAATTGATATGCTGTTAAAATGAGGGATTAAACCAGAGTGGTATGCTCATATGTCAAACTATATCTTAATATTGCCTTGTTCTTATATTTCTAGCCCCTCTTCTCAGGAATCAAAATGTTCATAAATGAATAACATGATAAGAATGCTGATACTCTAAAATAACTTAATTATTCATTGATCATTCCTCCTGTCAAGGTCTTGGTAATTACAAAGAAGCAATGATCTAAGACAACACACTGTGAGGTGGGCATTTTTTAATTTCTGCTCCAATTTGTTCAATTAGAAAATTCCTGTAAACCTGTTAGTCAGTAAAGAAAGCAAAAGTATTTGAAATATTGTTTTAGAACAACAATAGCACTTAATTCCATGGTGGATTTGCCATACTTAGTACTATAAAAAAGTTTTATCAAATTATATTTTCATACATGTACAAACTTAATTTAAAAAGGGACTAAGGGACTTTCTTAGTAGAGAAAATATTCACGGTCATCAGCAATAAAGCAGAAGCTAATTTAGTATTCCCTTGATCTTTGTACTGTTTATTGCTACATTTACTACAAATAATTCTTGGAAAAAAATTTTTGTGTGCTTCTACTATTACTGCGTATTTTTCAGGCTCTCCCTCTCTGAATCTGTACCGTCCCCTTTTCTTTTTTTGCACTGACATTGCATTGAACTTTTTGGATTACCATCCTACATATAGAAAGGGACTTTCACACTTTGCCATTTCACACAAGTTGACCTAACATCAGGAGCATAAAGATATGATGACTGAAAAGCTCAGTAATAAGGTATTGTTCTGTGTATCAAATACTACCTAAAATACAGCATAAATGGCTCTGTATGAATTGCATATCACTATAATTTATATACAATTCACTTAACTACAATAAAGGTCACCATTTATCCCACAGCTGCCCCCAGGGACGCTGTGATTGTTTTCAGATATATTTTTCCTGTATTAGTGTCATAAAGTATTAGGAGATTAAAAACATCAGAACAGAAAATCAGATGATAAACTCAGTTTTGGGGTTGGTCACATGTACAGATAATAACATGTGAAATGCCTGTGAACCTTTTTTACTACAGGCTGAACTATTTTACAGTAGAAAATCCAGTCAGATTTATTTAGTTTACCTCATAACTTCAACAATTGAACTTTCCCCCTCCGACCAAAAGATGTGGCCCACTGATCTGATTTGTACAATGTGCCAGGACTTTCTTTCTAAAGCCCATTCTTTTTTCTCATATACTCTCCTAAACAGCGAGGTGTGAGACATTGCTGATCTGAAGGTTCTGTGTTTGAAGGTGGCAAACTACTCTGAGACACCCCTGCAAAGGGAAAGAGTGCTGGCTTGGAGTGCAGGCAACACACATGTATGCCCTAAAGATTGCTTCTGCAAGGATGAAAGAGAATTTGGGAGTCGCTAGGAAGCATGGTGCTCTGTTGTTTCGTGTTCGACTTCCCTGTGAAACATAACCCTCTAGAGCAGATAAGCTTCCAACCAAATGTTGGCTAATTTTGAAGGTGCATCCCAGGAGTACAGGAGACAGGGGCTAACAGAAGTTTTTCCTTCTTGTACAAGGGGTTGGGGATCTGCCTGATCAGAGCCTCAGTAGATGATGTGATGGGGAATAGCTTGTCTCTAAGCTGACATTAGGCTGTATAGAGAGGAAGGTAGCAGCAGATATGACAGAGATCACTGCAGATGCTTTTAAAAGTCATTGTGTTGAACAAAAGTATTTCTAGCATGGCTATGTCTTCCAGTACCTGATGTGCCTGGAGTTGCATATTAAAAAAGTGTCTGAAGTTAGTAATTTCTTATGGAGCTCAAGCAGCAATGGACTGGAGATTTCAGAGAATCTCTCCTCTTAGAACTCAGCATTAAAATTTCAGAGGGGGGAATGTACTGGAAGGAGAAGTGAGAATGGGATTTCCTCTTTAGGAAAGGGGATGCAGTAAGTAGTTGCCATGATGGCCAGGGAAAACGAAAGACCAGAATCCTTCCCTGTGATCAGCTCAGAATTGCCTGAGCACAAAACAGCTCTCTGAGCTCTTACCTGGTTCTGGTGAGCTGAAATGAGATAAGAATTACGCTGCAACTAAACACATGTAAAGATCTATCTACATGTGGTGCTGGTCTAAATTGTGTTTATTCATTGCGCTGTAGTTAATTAATACAGTGGTTTCCTGAAAAATTTGCTGTCATCACATATAGTGCTACCTAACTTAGCTCTCACCAGATGAGCTTTGAAAACAAGAGTCAAATGAAAAAATAATTTCCATGTGATTTCCATCAGAGTCAGATTTGAGCATAGTTTTGGGTGAGATGACTCGTAGATCTGTAGAAGTGTATAGACAACCCAGAGGACTTCATGCAGCAATGGTTGTTAAGTACTTTTTATTAACTATTATAAATAAACATACTTAAAATTATTTTATAATGTAAATGTTTTAGAAAGCACTGTATTCATAATAGGAAATACTGAAGGAAAAAAGTTTTGAGATTGAAAAATGAAAAGACTTTGAACAGAAAAAAATAAAGGAGTGATGGTTATAACTTTTCAATTTCAGTGCTGACAAATTAGAGAGAAAACTCTGGTGACTGAATTCTTCCTAAAGAACAATATTTTTCAGTAGGATCTGCATACATACATGCACATCTATGACTAGGAAGAGAAGGGAGAGCTTTTGATATTCCTACTCATTTTTTCAAAACCGCAAGGTCTCTGAAGGTTTAAAGACAGTCAGCTTCTAATCTCCTAGGTGGTTTGCATGAATGTAGGTGAATGTGAATTCAAGTTAAATAATGCTTGTGAGAAGACCAAAGAACAACAAAAGTCTTAACATCAATTTAATGAAGATGTACATAATAATATATCTCCTGTTGGTTGTTTTGTTCCTAATCTGTAACCACGTACAGACACCTTGATTTTTCTTCTGGTATGTATCCAGTTAAAGGATAAGAAACAATAGAGAAGTTATTCTCTCCAAGGTGTAAGGTATTGCATCAGACTTATCTTAATAACAGACCCATGGAATAGTTTGCTTACTGTTAATGAAAAGGAAAGCTCTACTTAGTAATTCTGGCAGCTTGCTGTGCGCTTCAACACATTTGTGATATGTAAGTGACCCTGTACTGGGTCAGGCTGAAGGTGAAACCACTACAGACACGTGTGTATGTAAAGAGGTGATAGAGTTAGAACAAAAAGGAAAAAAAATGAAACTTCGTAAGTATATTGAAATGTATTTACTTCACTGTCAAAGGCAGGAAATAAAAAAAGTACAGCTCAAAGTGCCAGAAACCCATGAGCTACAAAACTTGTATCAGAGTATTTAAAGGTATTATGTCTTTAATCTTTAGCCAGTTATTAAGATGCAATTAGAGAACCAAAACTGGAAGCCAAACTGAAACTGAAATTCAGTTTCAGTCTGTAGACCATGACTTACTTCTGGATGTCCTCTTTTATCAAGACCCAGGGGCTGGGCAAACTGGAAACTACTGTGCCTGTACATTATAGTTTTGGGATTTGCCAGATTTCTTATGCGTATCTACCATCTATTATTTTTAAGGATCGAGAAAAGGAAGGTAGATCTCTTTACACTTTGGGTTTTGGTCTCATTAGTAAGTCAGTGATTGCAACCCTTTCTGGAGAGTATAGAATCATAATTTAGGTCAGAAGAAACCTCCAGAGATCATCCAGTCCAACCACCTGCTCAGAACAAGTCTAATTAGATGAATTTGCTCAGGGGCATGTCAAGACTGGAACACCTCCAAGGACAGAGATTCCATAACTTTTCTTGGCACCTGTTCCAGTAGCTAACCAACTTTCAAGATAAAATGTTTCAACTTGCTATGTTGTCTCCTCTTATCACCATGCACCTCTGAGAAGAGCCTAACTCTATCTTCTGTGTACTTTCCTATCAGGTAGCTGTAAACAGCAATGAAGTTCGCTCTGAGCCTTCTCTTTTCCAAGCCAAACAGACTCAGTACTCTGTCTCCCCTTGCACATCATATTCCTCTGACTGAGGTCCTCTGCTGGACTCACTCCAGTATGTCAATATCCTTTTTGTATTGGGAAGCACCAAACCGGATGCACCACTCCAAATGCTGTCTCAGAAACGGCAGAGGGGAAGGATCACTTCCCCAGGTCTCTGCTGGCTCTTACTGTTACAGTCCAACATCCAACTTGTCATTCACCAAGAACTACCCCACCCCATCTCCTTTTTCCTAAAAAGAGCTGCTTCTGCACACAGTCAGCCCCTGTGTGCATTATGTTGAATCATTTGAACTCAGATTATTTGAACTTCACAATTTTGTTGAATTTCATGAGGTTCTGGTCAGTCCATTTCTCTGGCTCTCCTAGGTCCCTCTGAACAGCAGCCTTACCCTCCAGCATACTGATTGATCTCCTCATTTGGTGTTGTCTGTAAATCTGACATCCCACTGCCCTCACTGATGAAGACAAACAGCACTGTTCCCAGCACTGATCCCTGAGAAATCCCACTAGTTACTGAATGCAAGCTGAGCTTTGAAATACTCTCTTAAACCTGGAGGTCCAGCTAATTTTACACCTATCTTATCTATTTATCCATCCTCGTATCTCACTGATCTAGTGATAAAGGGTCTATGGGAGGCTTTATCAAACACCTTGATAAAAATTAAGGTACATGGCATCCACTGTCTGCTTTTTGTTCACAATGACATTTACCTCGTCTTAGAAAGCAATGAGGTTAGGCAGGCATGATTTGCCCCTTGGTAAACCATGCTCAGTGCTCAAAATCACCTTTTTGTCTCTGTTGTAAGAAATAGCTTCTAAGAGGATTTGTTCCATAATCTTTCTAGGGAATAAGGTGAGGATAATCTATGTGTAGTTCTCTGAATGCCCTGTCTTACTCTTTTTGAAAGTGGATGGGATGTTGCCTTTTTCCAGCCATGAGGAAGTTCCGATGATTGCCATGACTATAAACAGCAGCCTCACCATGACAGAACCAGCTCCAAAAACCTCAGTCCCATAGACCTGTATATGTCCAAGACTGTTAGATGATTCATAACTCTTTCTCTGCTTTCTTCCTCACCCCTACAGACTCTGCTTGGAGGACCCAGAATGCCTGAGGACAAGCTTTACCACTGAAAACAGAGGCAAAGGCGACAGTGAATATCTCAGCCTTAGCACTTGTCATTAAACTTCCTGTCCCACTGAGTAATAGCCCACACTCAGCCTTCCTTTTGCTGCTGAGGAGCTTTGAGAAACCTTTCTTATTACACTTTATCTCTGCTGGTAGTTTCAAATCCACCTGAGCTTTCGCTTTTTTTCCTGTGTGTGGGCAGTGGATTTTCATTCCTCCCAATTAGTCTGTTCCTGCTTCTACTGTTTGTATACTTCCTTTTTGTGTTTAAGTGAGGAGCCCCACTTTTGTCAATGCTAGTCTTCAATGCTTGCTCAGCTTTCTGAAAAATCTAAATCTTCTAAAGCCCAAGTTTATAAGCCTTGTTAATCCTGCTCACTCTTCTTAGGATCTTAAACTTCACAGTCTTGTGGTCACTGAAGCCAAGACTGTCCTTACCTCCAGAGATATCCAGCAGTTCTTGTTTGTGAGTAGTTGATCCAACAGAGTCTCTCTTTTGGTCAGTTCATCCATCATCTGCATCACTCACCTTTTTCCTGCTGTGTGGATATATGGTTCAGGCTAAGCTGGTCCTCTTGAATCTAACCATTGTCCTGGGCACTAAATACAACTGGAGCTGCAGTGGAGCAGGAGCCTTTCCCCTGCGGTCAGAAGCCAGCCTTCCCACAACCTCAGGATGGGCAGCAGGGTCAAGGTGGGCTGCAGCACACACTGGCAGCACTGCCTGAACCTTCTCCATGCTCTGATCAGACTGTTTGAACTTCTTCGGAAATATATTATTTCTGTTCTTATCATTTAGAGGTCAGGCAATCGAGCTGAACAGAATTTTCAGAGTTTCAATTTCATTAATTTATGTAATGGTATTTTAATGTGTTTATTATTACTCTCATCTCTTATACAACCTGACACTTTCTTTGCTTTCTGACTGCGGTGCACTGAAGTAGCATTTTCATGAGCTATCCACAGTTACACTTGCATCTAAGTTATTTCAGTTTGAAAGATGTATGTATGTATACATTTCTGTTTCTTAAAATTTTTCCTAGGTGGGGCTGACTTCAGCAATTCTGCTATCTGCAGATTTTGTTATCTCATTTTATCTTCCTTTTCTCAGGTTACTCTAAACACGTTATGTAAAATATAGGCTAAAATGTCAAGGTTGTATAAAGGTACATGCTATATGCAGAAACTGGAACTTCAGCCCTGTGGTATGTTTGTGATTGCATTTATTAGTAAGCTGATTGTTTAGAAGGGGAAACAAACAGAAAGAGAAGTACGACTGGTAACTGACCAGTCCTTGCATTAATCATTTGAAGTCATAAAGTTACAAAGAGTTTTTAAGTTGTTTTTTTTAAGGTATTCTTTTCCTAAGGCAAGGTAACACTGTCTTTAAAGCTCTTTAGTCAGTAGAAATTACTGGTTGTTAATGCTGTCTGAAAACCTAAAAATATGTGTCAGCATCTGTATTAGTCTTCTACTGAAATGCTAAAAAATATTCTTGTGAGTATGTGCCTGTACCTTCCTCAAGAACACAAATGAAATATATGAAAAGATAAATATACAAAAAATATTTATATGAACTTTTCCAAATTATCATAATTTTCTCTGTTATTGAAAATTTAAAAGGAAATTTTCACAATGGATGACTCATCAAACAATAGCAGGAAAGAGCATCAGGTCTTAAATACTACGAGATTTTAAAAAATGAGATATACTCTTTATGCTTAATAAATTATTTTCATTACTGAAGAAAAGTGTTATTATCATAATGGTGTAATAGATATATTTATTTAATGAATAATGGTAAAAATGGTAAAAGCTTTATGAAAATGGGTAAAAGGATTTTAAAAATTAAATGAAATCTTTGAAGCTTGGAAAATAAACTGAGTAATGTTATGGAACATCAGGGCGAAGTGGTTTAGGACATATAGTTTATGTGGAATAGCAGTTCTTGTTTGTGAGTGACAATCAGTTGTGACTACTCTTGGATCAGTTCTAAACTGGACTGAAATGTCAATATTCAACACTCATCATTGGAGAGTGTGTTGCTAATTAAATATTAGACTGATTTTCTTCATCAGAGTTTGCAATAAAAATGATCTGGCATGTGTAAAAGTAATTATGTACAAAGGCATCATGGTGGGACATTCACTGAAAAGGCTGAGATGAACTAAGTAGAAACAATGAATGTGGTACATGCTGTTTCCTTGTATTGTGTGCCGGCAGACATCTGGTATGAAATTCACTGGAGTTATTCAGTTAGTAATCAGTTATTGTTTGGTAATATGTATTAGTGTTGCTTCAGAAAAAAAATTATATAAAGCCTGTGAGTGATTATAAGTGAAAGCTTAGAGTAGTTTGGGGTCAACTCTGGCTACTCTATGCAGATATTTAACTTCTGAGTTTTATAGACCATGGAAATAATTTGTTGGTTTAGGATTTTTGTTCCATCAGCCTAATCCTTGATTCTTTTAGAAACTAACTTTTTGCATATCTCTCTTTTCTTCAAACACACATATTAATGGCTTCTGAAAAATAGTGTGTGTTAGATTTCAAACAAAGGACGTTAGGGCAAAATTTACACCTGTGAAAGGGAAATGCACAATATCTTACGTTTTTAAGTCCCAGTGAAGTCATCTTAAATATTTCACTCACGTGAAAATTGAACAGCTGTTAAAACCATTTTTGAGTGACTTCTACCTTCCTTAGTTTATATTTCTAGATCAGTAACTGTATCTTCTCTCTCAACAGTGAGGTGAAAATTAATAGCTACTCAAAATATAGCGCAAATTAAACTCTGATACAACTCTGCTGACTTTGAAGTACCTTCTCTGCCTACTACATGAGTGGAAGTAAGCTTAGTCTGGTGTAGAGTGTATGTATTGGTGTATAGGCACACATACTTAATGAAACACAAACTGACTGGTGTAGAATATTGGGGGGCGAACACCCATATGTATTGTGACTATATGAAAAGTATTTACGATTATATCATCTTGATGCGTGAAAAGCCGAAATCAAAACTCAATAGTCTTGGTGACTATTAAGCAGGTATTCTTTATTGCAGGCAGGGCACACAGGGAACTGCTCCTCCTGATGCGCGCACCATAAAGGGTTAGGTACATAACTTTTATACAAGGTGTATATGCATATTCATAGGATTTCCAAGAAATGGTTGGTTTTTGTGAGAACTCATCATAGGTGACCACCCATCCTACATTTGCATTATAGTCTCTTGGTGGGTTTCAAAGACATTTGGTGGTCATTTACGTCATCCACTCCTCTTCAATGTCCTTTAGCTTTATCTTGCTAGCAAAAGGCCACAGAGCTGGTTCTGGAGCCTTGAGATATCCTCCTGTTCCTCTGTATCACTTTGTTCTCAGAGATAAGTTGTTCCTCCTGCAGTACCACAATGCATACGATGTGCTAACATCGTGATCCTTTTTTAGGCCTTTGTACCTAGTTGACTTAGTTTGTTGCTGATGTTTATTTGACAAGATTAGCTAATATGTGCTATCTGTTCCTTGCTTCAAGCTTTTCTTTTGCAGGTACTCTCTCTCCCCATAGTCTATTAAAGTATGGCAATTCATTCGCATCTATTTTCCCTACCATCTTCAAGGTAATTTTCACATTTGGCATAATATTTCTAGAGTGATGTCCTGGTTTTGGCCAGGATAGAGCTAATTTTCAGAAGTCAGGCCAGGTGAGCCAGGCTAGCTGGGGCTATTCCATACCATGTGCCCTCATGCCTCTATAAAAGGACGCTGGCCGGGACAAGTGGGTTGTGGGCTGAGCGTCTGGTCCGTAGGGTTGGTCGTTGATCGGTGAGTTGCTCTCTTTGTTATCACCTTTGTGTACATCCCATTATAACTGCTGCTGCTTTGTTATCTCTGTCTCCCTTTGCTGGCCCATTAAATGGTGGTTACCTCAACTCGAGGAGGCTGCCCCTTTGTTGTCCCCATTCTCCCCATCCTTCTGATGGTGTGTGTGGGTGTGGGAAGTGTGAGCGAGCTGCTGCGTTGTGCTCTGCTGGGGCTGAACCATGAAAAAGTGCTTAAGTTTTAAAAAATAAAACAGTAACAAGAATAAAAACCTCAGTAGAGAGTGCAGCATTAAATTTAACCAGTCTAAGTTAGAAATGGCAGTAAGAACATCAGCACCAAGGGAGCTGTTTTTAAAAATCTGAATTCTGTTTTCTCTATAGTTTTAATACTCTTCATTGGTATTCTAAGAAACAGGAATTCTGAGAAAAGGTTTGATATTTTCTTAAGAAAAATAAGTAGAGAGGAATTGAGAGCTTTATAAGGAGAACAGTAGTGCTGAAAAGTATAATTTTTGTGTGACAATTTAATAGGGACCTGGCACACTAAAGATTTCACCACAGCATAAATGCTAATGACTATAGACTGCCATTCAGATGGGGAGAAGGGGGATTTTTACCTTAAGAAACACATTTTTAGACCTATCATTTTTTTAATGAGAGAAAAATAGATCTTTCAAGCTGAAATCAATGTCACATGTTGAACAGCAGGCAAAAATCTGTATTGTATATAAGCCCAAATACAGATTACTGTAAGAAGTCAGAATTTTATCTAATCCTTCTAGAATAACTAATTTAAAAACAATAATAGTGCACATTAGTCTTTTTATTACAGTCTTATGCGTACTGCTGTTGTGGGTAAAGGAAGATGAGTCTGCCCATGGGAGTAGGCTGTTAGTACTGTGTTAATTCCAAAGTGAAAAATCTTCTAGTAGATGGTTCCTTTACTTGCCATTGTCATTAGGGCAGAAAAGAGTGGGGAGGACATATAAGAAGAAAAAGAAATTAGTGTCCTTCTATATCCCTTAACAGTCAGTATTCCTCTTTTAGGCACTGCTTCTACTAGATGGGAGTTCTCTTAGAGTCTCATATCATCATATTGAAGAATCATAGAATCGTTAAGGTTGGAAGAGACCTCAAGGATCATCTAGTCCAACCGTCCCCCCACCACCTATTACCCACTAAACCATGTCCTTAAGTACCCAATCACGTCATTAAGATTCTCAGACCGGCTGCATAGTTTCCACCCTGTGTTTGTATTTGCTTACGTGAGCCCTAGTACTGTGCTAGGGATCTTTTTTTCGGTTGGGGATCCCAATTGAACATTTAGTTCTCATCCCGCACTATGAGCCAGGCAGTGCAATACAATTGCATTTGAGATAACACTGTATATCTACTGAGTCAATGAGGTAGGCTACCTCCGTATATACACAGAGTTATTATCAACAGTACTATTGTATACCTTAGGTGGAATGTGTAAAAAACTCTTGATAGAAATTTGTGAACAGCTGTCTGTCTCAAAAGATAACAGTAAACTTTGTGGCAGCTAAAGCACTGTCTCGGAGAAGAGCACTCTTCAGGAATTCATTTCTGAACAGAGCTTAATAAATAAATTGTCTGACACAGATACCTTGGTCCTTTCCTCTACTCATGTTTGTCTGATTAACCAGCAGAGGAGATGGTCAGACTTTTGTGGTCTTCTGTACTTGCTTCTGTTCAGGTAATCCTCAGGTCTTCCATGGAAACTTGAACAATTTCAGTGGAAAGGACTGAATGTTACTGCAGACTGATCAGTGGTGTAGTTAAGGAAGCTTCCAGGAGTGGGGAGCTGTAGCAGTCAGTAAAGAGGAAGAGGGAATTAAAAAACTCTCTACATTCAAACCCCTGAGCTACAGAGCAAGAATGAGAAAGATTGGCAGCTTCTCACCCACGTTTTGAAAGAAATGAACATTTTTGAAAACTGGATTAACTTCAGACAGATCAATCTCAGTTTCAGTGATTTTTAACATAGACTCTTTCCTTAAAGGCATAAATGGTTATTGTTCTTCCATATGCTCACAGCTGCTGGAAAATTGAACATGTTTTGATCTTATGTAAATAAACAGTAACACAAATTTCTGTTAAGTTACCTGATTTCATTTGTGTGTTCTTCCTTTGCATAACCAGCTGATAGCAATCATATAAAATTTATATGTGCTAACTTTGTAGTTGAGAATGTGGTTTGAAAGAATTAATTTCCTTTAGAACAGTATCATAAAATACTCTCTATCTTTCTTGCTATTTTGAACCATTTCAAAACCAAGACAGTCAAGAATGCAAGTGATGAATTTTCTGCTGATTGTGCTCAGATACAGAAAGTAATAAAGCCAGAGGAGTCATGTAATCTATAAACCTGAGAAGAGAAATTTTAAAAATTGTTCAGTATCTGAGCCATGAGTATATAAAAATTACATTACTGCAAATCAAATATTTTTAAAGAAATACAGACCTTTTAAAGCTGGCAGAATTGCTGCTTAACTCTGTCTTCATGCTGACATTTTTTTGTTGATTAATTGTATGTGAAACAACTTCTCAACAGATGTATGTGAGCTAAATCAGGGGATATAAAGAACTGATGATACTGCTGCCAGCAACATTTCATTCTGCCATCTAATCGTCCTTGCAAAAAATACCTGCCTAATTTCATAGAATCATGACTATCTTGAATTTGAAGGGGACCCATAAGGATTGAGTCCAACTCCCTGCTTCCTGCAAGACCGCCTAAAACTAAGCCACAAGACTAAGAGCATCGTCCAGACAGTCCTTAAACTCTGACAGGCTTGGTGCTGTGAGCGCTTCCCTGGGAAGCTTGTTTCAGTGACCGACCACCCTCTTGGTGAAGAACCTTTTCCTAATGTCCAATCTGAATCTCCCCAGCCACAGCTTCGTTCCATTTCCATCTAAAATTTCCCAAGTTTAACATCCAGCTGTTGGTTTCTCTTTCCTATGCCTTTTTAAAAAGAACTTTTGTTTCTCCACTGTTTTTCCCTATGAAGCTGTGTAAATATTGCAACTAAAGTCATCTCTCAATCATCTTCCTGAGATGTAGAGCAAATTTACTTGAATTATTACACAAAACAGTTTTGTAGCTATCTTTTGGATACACAACTTTTTTCATCTCCTCTTTAATGCTGACTGCTGTTTTGTATTGTCTGCTAGTATTCATCTCACCACTATACCAGACATCTACAATATCATATCCATACTCCAGCTCACTAGTTAGTCATTTTCCCAGATTGCTGTGCTCATTGCTCACACTGAACCCTCTTCTAGTGGTGCTTCACCACGCCCCATTCTGAAAAAAGAGTGAGATTGCATTTCTCTAGGCAAAACTTCTGTGGAAACTAAAATAATTAAAAAAAAATTAAAATAAAAATTTATTTAAATGTAGTAAGGCAGTAGTTTTGTTATTAAAAAAAATCAACTGTGTAGTGCTGGTCTGTCTTTTGCAGAATATGTTTTTTGAGAAACATTTATTTTTCACAACTCGAAGGGACAGCTCAGGTAAATTTGACTATGCTCTCAGAAAATGGTTAGGTTTTCTTAAAAGAACATTAATAAAAAAGTAGTCAGTTATGCACAACATTACTGTGGATAATCTGTCTCATGTCAAACCTTACAATAACATTTTGGAAATTTGAGAGAAAAATGTTATGTCATAGAACTGATTTTGCATATTGCACCTGGCTGCAGGCATGTTACTATAGAGATACTGCTAAAACTGGGTCTTTAGCATTCATTGCTGCTTAGAAAAATAACTTTGAAGTCTTTGGAGGTCATTTACAGGAAAACAACACATTTCAAATGTTCCATATCTTGTTCTTGTATACAGTAATACTGAAACTATTCCCAGATGGCAATAATATTGCATTATCAGATCCTAGGACATCGCATTGCAAGTTAAGCTAGGGCTAGGATGTTCAAGATGCTATTTTTGGAAGCCAGATACCAGTGCCCTTATCTACTGTAAGTATATAAATGCATCTTATGGTAAGACTAAAGAAATAGTGTATGCATAGGGTCAACCTTGACAGACCATCTGTGAAGTTCATTTGTTCTCATTTCTACTGTTTATTTTATTTTATTGTTGTCATACAGCTGTCAGTTTCAGAAAATCTGAGTTGATTTGTACAGTGATTAACTGGAACAATTTTGAACAAATCCAGTAAGTTGCTAGGAACATGCTGTTTGGGGCCTAGCAGTGTTTTTTTTTCTCCAGGGAAAGCAAAAGTTTTAAGCAGTGCAGATGTATGTGGTTTGTTCATCAGCATTTAGCATGCCAGGACTTATGTTTCTGGCCAGGAGAGCCTGGTGCTCTTATTTGTCTGCTTTCATTACAGTTGCTATACCCAGGGATTAAGTATCAGTGGTATAGAGTTATGGTAAAGTGTCAGGGTTTGGCAAATTTGGGATATAATCAAGACACTAGAATCATAGAATGGTTTGGGTTGGAAGGGACCACAAGGATCATCTGGTTCCAACTCCCCTGCCATGGACAGGGAGACCCTCCACTAGGCCAGGTTGCCCAAAGCCCCATCCAACCTGGCCTTGAACACTTCCAGGGATGGGGCCTCCACAGCTTCTCTGGACAACCTGTTCCAGTGCTTCACCTCTTACAGGAAAGAATTTCTTCCTAATGTCCAGTCACATCCCCCTTCTTTTAGTTTATACCCATTTCCCCTTGTCCTGTCACTACACTATCTATGAAACAGCCGCTCTCCAGCTTTCCTGTAGGTCCCCTTTAGGTATTGGAAGGCTGCAGTTAGGTCTCCCTGGAGCCTTCTCTTCTTCAGGCTGAACAAGCCCAAATCTTGCAGCCTGTCCTTGTAGGAGAGGTGCTCCAGCCCTCTGATCAGCTTTGTGGCCCTCCTCTGGACTCGGTCCAGCAACCTCATGTCTTTCCTGTACTAAAGATTCCAGAGCTGGACTAGCAGGACAACACAGCATTGTTACAAAGTCATAAGCAATTGCACAATAAAGCTATGTTAAATCTAGGATTTGCCTTTGAGTCTGTCACTCTGCCTGGTTTTAAAATGGTAAAAAATGCCTAACATGGTAAAAAATGTCACTCTGCCTGGTTTTAAAAATTTAAACTCTTAAGGTTGGAAAAGAATTTGAGAAGGTTTTGTTTTTTATAGTATTTTAATAACTATATTTGCATTGAAACTTTTCTATGCTTTTCTTTTTTAAAAAAACTAGAGCACTTTCAATAAGTACAATCCTGAAGTCTGTTGTGGTTTAACTCAGCTGGCAGCTGGAACAACCACACAGCTGTTCGCACACACCCTCCCCACACTGAGATGGGGAAGAGAATAGGAAAAATAAGTTTTACCTTTTTTTTTTTTTATTATGGGTTGGGATAAAGAGAGTTTAATAGGACAGAAAAAGAAGAGAATAATAATGTTAAAAGGAAATACAAAAGAAGTGATGCACAACACAGTTTCTGACTTGAAGCTGATGCTCAGCTCGTTCCTGAGCTGCACCATTTACCAGCCAACGCCCCAGTTATATACTGAGCATGACATCATATGCTATGGAATATCCCATTGGCCAGTCTGGTTCAGCTGTCCTGGCTATGTCCTTTCCCGGCTTCTTGGGTGCCCCTTGTCTTCTCACTGGCAGGTCAGTATGAGAAGCTCCAAAGTCTTTGACTGCTTGGCAACAACTGAAAACATCAGTGTGTTAACGAATGTCGTTCTCATCCTAAATCCAAAGCACAGCACTATACCAGCTGCTAGGAAGAAAATGAACTCTATCCCAGCTGAAACTAGGACAGTTCTTAAGCTTTAGTCAAGTAAACTCAAGCAAGTTTCAGAATGTCAAACAAAAAAATTAATATTTATTGCCTAAATAGTGCCAGCTTTGGATCATAGAATTGTGCAGAGTAATTAAGAATCAGTTAACAATAAGAAACACCAGTTCTAGACAACTCCTAACGTTAATAGTAACCTTTGATGTAAGAATGTAGAGTTCTGGACTGGATATTCATGATTAGAAATAAAATTTTAAAAAAATTCACAACAACAACAAACCCACAAAAATCCCTACAAAAAAACCCAAAACAAACAACCAAGGAACTTTCCATCAAAAGAATGTATTTTTAAGTAACTGAAACTATTTCTTATTCTACTTACCCTTTGAGACTCTCATGCTCTGGTTTAAATCATGTGTAGCTTCATTGAGTTACACTTCCATTATGCCAGTTTAATATCAAAGAGGTTTGATCTCTAGAGCAACCAGTGTACAACATAGTTGGCGCATATGTTTCCTCCCTTGATCCATGAATTTTACTTATTACATTAGCCTTTGCCTGGAGGATTTCAGATGCATGTTGATGTCAAATGCCTTTCCAAATGTGGCTGTCGAGAGAAATAAATACTTTCAGAGTGATTGACTTGGGGCAGAAAATGTACAGATAATAAGCAAGTCAGCAACATACAATTTTATTTTCAGATAAATGGCCTGAAATTGGTGACCTGCCCTCCTTGGGAGATCAAAAGGGATCATAAGATTTAGTGAGTGGGAAATATAGAGTCCTATTTTGCCTCAAGTGATGTTGGAACTTCTGGGGTCTTGGGTCAATGCCATAAGCAGGCACAGTGGTCTTTACATTTATTCCTCAGCAGGAACATTTGATAACACATTTTCTGTGAGTTGAAACACTTTATTGGAAGATTCTTATCACAAATCTTGTCTCAAGGTTTCTGAAAGTGGAGTTATTTGAAACACTGGTAAAGGCTGATGAGGTTAATGTAAGATGAGACCTGGGAGAGATTTGGGTTACCACAAGATTAAAGATTCCAGACAGTTTGTGTTTAATTAAAATTTATAGAGATTTCTCTTTCATTTCCCCTTACTGAAGCAGCAAGAGTATAGCAATGCTCCAAAGGAATTTTTCCTTGTGAGCTGCTGTTTGAGCAACCTATGCCTATATGTAATACCCTTTAAAATGTACCAGTTGTCAACCACTTTGAAAGTCCTTTTTCATTATTGAAATTCATTTATAAGGAGTATCAAGAACTAACATTATGTCTGTATCTCCAGCATTTGTGAATTAGCTGTGGAACACCAGGATCTGGTGCGTCATCACATATGCTAATGTGAATCAAACGTTAGTAGTTCTTTAGCAGTTTTTCCTGTTTCTGTCTTCTAATACGTATCTCAAAGGAGAATTAATTCTGCTTTTTTTTCTTTTTATGAGAGCCTGGCTTGTCTCCATTAAGCATTCTCATTGTCATAATAAGCAGCTAGGTGTTTGCTGTGACATTGGCAAACTATTTTTGTAGCAGAGCAGCCTCAGCTTGTAATGATGGTAGTTCTTAAGTGAGATTTGACTGCTGAATACTTGATGATATGTGTAATATATTTGTTTGCAAATTGTTCTCATGTAAATTAGCTTGAAACAAAAATTGCACTTATCACTGAACCACAAGGGCCAGATTCTATCATTTTTACTAAATCATCTTGCATAGTTATTATAATGATGAATAATTGAGATCTGTAGCGGTACAGGCTTTGGGGAATTTAGTCTTTAACAGAGTCTGGAAACAAATGCATTTCATAAATATTTTATGGAAAAATCTGAATGCTGTCATGGTCCTCAAAATAGCACCTAGAGAAAAAAGAATAATCCCCGATTCATATCTCTCTTATACATTTTCAAATTACCTTTTATATTTTTCCCATGATATCTTAAAGTATGATCAAATTTGGAAGTTCTTAGCTTCACTAAGGTGCCCAGAGTTGCTTTTATATTCCCAGATGTTGCCTTTCAGCATTCAGGTGCTTTACTGTAAGAATTTGAATTTGAAAACTCAGGTATTTGAAAACTAATGGTAAATGAAAGTGAAACAACCTCCAGCATGAGCAGATGTGTTGATTGCTCCGGCTATTCAAGTTGATTTTAATGTTTGTTACAAGCAAGGTAGAGTGAAATTCATCTTAGAGTGCTTGAGGTGTTTGGGTTTCATTCTTATCCCAGTCCTTTTCTTGCGTGGCTGTGGCAGAAGTTGAAGGTGAAGAAAACCCTAAGTATTCTTTCTATTCTCTTTTTGCAGTGAGGGAAAATTTTATTAAATTATATCAGAAATCATTAAGAAAAGATGAAGTAAGCCTTTGAAACAGATACCTACAGGCAGAAAGCATTCAGAAGAACTTGAATAAACTGGCACAAATTTATGCACTTTGATAGAAAGAATTGAAAATCATAGAATCATTTAGGTCGGAAAAGACCTTTAAGATTATTGAGTCTAACCATTATCCTAACATTATTAAGTCTACTACTAAACCATGTCAATAAGTGCCAAGTCTACACATCTTTTAAATACCTCAAGGGATGCTGACTCAACACTTTCCTGGGCAGCCTGTTCAAATGTAATATCCTATCTAAACCTCCCCTGGCACAACTTGAGGCCATTTCTCTTGTCCTATCACTTGTTACTTGGGAGAAGAAACCAACAACCCCTCGCTACAACCTTCTTTCAGGTAGTTGCAGAGGGCAATAAGGTCTCCCCTCAGCCTCCTTTTCTCCAGACTAAACAGTCCCAGTTCCCTTAGCCATTCCTCATAGGACTTCTCCAGACCTTTCACCAGCTTCCTTGCTGTTCTTTGGACACAGTCCAGCACCTCAATGTCTTTCCTGTAGTGAGGGGCCCAAAAATGAACGTAGTAATAAGCCTGTAGCCTCACCAGTGCCAAGTACAGGGGGACGATCTCTTCCTTAGTTCTTCTGGCCACACTATTTCTGATACAAGCTAGGACTTTGCCCCTCATTTGACTGTGCTGGCTATGGTAAGTGAATGATGGCTATATCAGATACCCAGTTTTAGGCTCATGCTTTGCACATTCTTTGTTGGCTAGCAGTGTCGTGGCTTTACTGCATTTTAAGGACAACACATTGTGGTATAGTGAGTATGCCTGCAGTAGTATGTTACACAGCTTAGCTACAGGTGCCAATATGCTCTGGTATTACAAAGCCTTATCCACTCAAAGTACCTTCCTTTGTATCCTCTTGTACTGTATCCCTTCCTTGCACATCTATGCATCTTATGGCAGTATTCAGCCTAATGTTCGTTAATCTCCTGAAAGAAACTTGAGGCAAATGAAACACAACAAGAAAGGAAGTGGATGGTTTCAGCAATGGTAAGTCACTGGAGTTTCCATTTCCTTGGTAAATTTGAGACTAACAAGTGCGTGTCTCTTGATTACCACTTGCTTCCTTGTTTCTTGACAGCTCTTCACAAATGGAGAAATGTTCAGTGCTGCCATTTCCTCTCTGTGGCAAATTCTCAGGGGCTGCATGCTTCGTATTTGCCTAGTCCCAGAATAAATGCCTCCCTGTCCTTGTGGGCATAAGGATTTATGTGTGATAACCTTCACCAGCTTGAATGATATAGCAGTTGCTTGTAACTCAAAATGATTAATTTACAGTTTTGTTTGATTTATTGGTTGTAATTTGTCTGTGAGCAGTTTTTCATGTGTATCGTTTAGATAAAATCTGACAAACGGATCCTGTTGTGTATCCTCTTTTCTGATTGGTTCAGAATAATATTTTAGAAATAGAAATGGCATTACATATACAAACATAAGTTTGAAATTCTCGTTTTAGTATCACCATTTGATAAAGATGGTGAATTTGCTTTGCGGAGTTTCTGATAGAGTTCAGCCAGTCTTTTAACCTGAGAGAATGTATGGCTTGTCCCGCTAGAGCCTCTCCTGTGCTTGGCCACAGCTCAAAGCTGAGAAAGAGTTTGGAGAATCCCCTGGTGAGAATATTCTTGGAAGGATATTTTATCTTCTACAATTTTCTGTAGTGTTTCCTGGGGTAAATGATCTTTACGGGGATAGGTTTTCTTCTACATTTTCTTTTAACAGCCTATGTGTATTAATACAGTTTAAAAAAAAACAACAACAACAAAAAAAAAACTGACAATGATGTTCTATGAAAAATAATAATAGAAAGTCTTTTAACTTGAAACAAGTTATACTTTCCTTTGACAAATTAGAGGTTTTACTTAAATGCCAAATATGTTGAGCTGGAAACAATATGGACAGGAGATTGACTGCTCAAAATTATTGTAGTCCAGTAAGATATGTTTAATTAGGTTTTTCAACAAGATTTTGGACTTGATAAAAGTGTTTGAGCTTTATTTGTGTCATGACTTAACCCCATCCAGTAAGTAAGCACAACGCAGTCACTTGCCCCACTAAGGGGATGGGGAGGAGAATGGAAAAAAAAAACCTCTAGGGTTGAGATAAAGACGGTTGACTAGGATAATAAAGGAAGAGAATAATAATAATATATAAAGCAAGTAATGCACAAATGCAATTGCTCACCACCCATGGGGAAAAAAACAAATAACAAAACTTGATGCCCAGATTGATTCCAAGCAGCGATCCCACCTCCCAGCTCTCTTCCCCAGTTCTATGTGGAGCACGATGCTCTGTGTCAGGGAATACCCCTCTGGCCAGCCGGGGCCAGCTGTCCTGGCTGTGCTCTCCCAGCTCCTTGTGTACCTGGCACAACTGGAACCATCAGTGTGTTATCAACATTATTCCCATAGTAAATCCAAACCACATCACTATACTGGCTTCCATAAGGAAAATTAGCCTTATTCCAGCCAAAACCAGGACAATCTCCCTCCTGTTTTGCTGTTTGCAAGCCAGCAGTCAGGTTTTTCCATGAGAAAATTACTATAGTTCGAAGAATTGGTGCTGGTACTATGCCCTGCTCACATAGCAGAGGATCCTGAAGGATTATTGAGCAATCTGCTCTCAGTCTGAACACTCTCATCTACCTTTTTTACACCAATTAATATATTACTTCTGAATACAACTTGTTTCTTCTCATTCATTCAAAAACCACTGTAATATCACTGTTCTTACTGTATGTTGCTATAGTTTAAGAATTCTTGTCAGCCACAAGAATATCATGGTTAGATCATGGAATAGTAAGATTTCTTGATATGCTTAAGATGCAATGGATTTTGCTACCCATACTGAAATAAAAATAAAAAAACACGTTAGGGTTTTTTTTCCTCATAATAAATAGTATAACTTCAGTAGATGTAAATTACTATTGTTCCACTGACTTGGATGGTGTTCTACTAATACACAGCAGCTGGGAAACTTCCTCAAGATTTCAGGACTAGGATGAGAGAGAAAAGGGGGAGCACACAAAAAAGGCAGCTATCTGCTAATTCCCCATCATGAGATAGGATAATAAATTAATGCGCAGAGCAGTGTAGGCTGATCCATGCAGTACTGAGTAAAACAGAAACACTTTAAAAGGATGATGACTGAGGACATATTTTTGTTTGAGGAAGACTGTAAGTTGCACACACTCTCACAAAATGAAACGTCTAATAGTTCTTCTGTGTAGGATTTTTATCTTCTTTCCTGTCTATAACTGAAAGTTTTGATGCTGCTGTAATTTAGTTTCTTGGCATCACTACAGACATCTTTTTGTCTTTAAAATGATTGCTTTTCAGTGGGAAGTTTTAATGGACACATCAGTGTCCAGTCAGAAATCAAGGAAAGGGAAGTGGCGATTATGAAGCGGTGAAATGCCCTCCACTTATCAGTCATTATTAAACAACTTCTTGATGTGGAGAACATCTGCATTTTCCTTACTTGTCTTTGTCACTCGGTGCATAGACGCTGCAGGAGTTTTGTTATCCTACTCTTCGCTCTTGAACATCTTTATCAGTGCTCTTAATGCTGATTGATCATTTTAGGCTCGAGGCAAAGCTTTGTGTGGGGATATGAGAATTAAGTTTTGACTCTTTTACAGCTTGATAAAAATGAATGGGTGTAAAATATCCAGTATTCCACATGGGCAAATAGAATCTTTTCTGACTAATAACAGAGTCACTTAAGTCAGGGTGGATGGTATTCACAGACGTGCAGGGGTTGGAAGGGATCTCTAGAGACCATCTAGTCCAACCCCCCTGCTAGAGCAGGATCACCTAGAGCACATTGCACAGGATTGCGTCCAGGCAGGTTTTGAATATCTCCAGAGGAGACTCCACAGCCTCTCTGGGCAGCCTGTTCCAGTGCTCTGTCACCCTCGGAGTAAAGAAGTTTTTCCTCATATTGAGATGGAACTTCCTGTGCTTCAATTTGTGCCTGTTCCCCCTTGTCCTGTCACTGGGCGCCATTGAGAAGAGTCTGGCCCCTTCCTCTAGACATCCACCCTTTAGATATTTACAGGCATTAATGAGGTCCTCTCTTAGTCTTCTCCAGGCTAGACAGACCCAGGTGCCTCAGCCTTTCCTCATAAGAGAGATGCCCCAGACGTTGTTTATAAATTACCAGACTAAGACTGTAGATCTGTATTCACTTACTGGTGCTGTCTCAGGTAACTTACTTTTTTCTGCTTTTCATTTTCACATTTGTAAATTTATACTTCATCCTTCTTGTTTATTTAGAGCGAAATTGGAGATGACCGTTGTTTGGCCTCAAACAATTTTTTTCATCCCCTTTTGCGACTCTCCCTCCTCAATTGTTTTTTCCTCTTACAATATATATATGATAAACTATGTTTGGTTGAAAAATAGTTTTCTTTCCTATGTTGTGTCAGATGACATACATGAGATCTAACTAGTATTGGTGCTACAGTGAGCAGAGGTTGATTAAGAATGTTGGCTGTTCTTAACCCTGTTGTGCTGGTTACAAAAATTGCAAGCTATCACCTGGTCCAGAATATTTCTTTGCAAATGGTTTAATGACTGTGTTATTCTACATTTGAAGGAAGCAACTGTCTTCTGTACGATTTCTTCGTAAGGAAGTGAAAATCAATGCAGACTGCGTAATTAATTTATGAACTATGTCTGCAGCACAGGACATTTGTCTTGCATTAAATTTTACCTTACTGCTGCCTGAGCATTTCAGATATAGATCGTTCACACTGTGATTGCACCAGGTTTTCCAGAGCAGTGGACTCTATTTCCTTGCCCTTTTTCAAAGGATACACATGTTCAGGATAAAGATATTGGAAGAATATTTATTAGGACCGCAAAGAGCAGAGGCTGTGAATTACAGCAAAGGGAGCTGGTTTATCTACACCACCAGTGAGACAGCTATAGTTTAAACAGGTCACCTGAAGCCAGTGTGTGTTCCTTGTAGCCAGCTGATAGTGCTTCGCAGAGTGTTTATCTTGTATATTTGACTTTTTCTTGCAAGGTCAGGAATAGCCCTGGTAATACGGAGAATATTTGGCCTGGAATTCTTTTCCAGTTGCTGCAAGAGAATGGTGTGGCCACCCGAACACAGAAAGTACAGTAGAATTCTGAGATTTTCAGTAAAGGGGAAAAATTGCATCCTGTGCAGATTTTGCTCCTGATAATGTGTTTTATTTTTCCTTATTCCCTTTGGTATGTGGTAGAAATTGCACACAGAAACTTCTGCTTTGAAAATTATTGAGTTCTCCTGCCTATCTCCCACAGCACATGCATTCAGCTTTACAACAGTGGCCCTTTCCTTTGTCAATCACAGTGTGGTTTTAACAAAGAAAATATTTGGATTGTTTTGATATTTGTTCAGAAGGGTATTTTATTCACCTTTGGAAAGCATGTAAATTATTAAAGCCACCCCTGAAACTCTGCAATTGAATGGGACTTCTAATCCTTGTTTAAAAATATAAATTATTCATTGTAGGATTTAATTTAAAAGTTGGCTGTATGGTTCCTATGGTTGTTTACATTGCATTCTGGTGGAATTGAAAGCACAAATGAATTCCACTAGGTTTTGTTAGAGACCTTCTGACTTAGTATATCTGAAGGTTGTCTTTCTATTTCTTTAAATATACAATCCCTTTGTTTTTGCTTCTTGTATCAAAATAAAATATAGATCAACAGAGAAAGTTTCTAAGTGCCTACAGCAGCAGCACTGCACTGAATGCTGCCATCCATTCACACTGGCCACAGTTGGCTCTTGGATGAGAAACATCCAAGGAAAATTGATGTCTGAAGTGTTAGTACTATTATCTGTTTCATTGTGAGCAACAAATAAATTCATGTGCTTAGACTCTGATAATTTAGAGACACTGAATAGCCTGTACAATTCTTTGAAAGAGGAATTACAGCATTTGTGAGCTAGGTGAATTTTGTTGAGACAATTTAATCTAGTGTAAATGTCTGTCTCCCCAATATCTATTTTATTCTGTTATAATGACTTAGGAACATTACTGTTATAGTTTACTGCTAAATTTACTGAAACGAGTGAGTGGTGTGTCTTCTCTTTTTATGCTAATGTTGAATGCTATTGTGTTTCATAGATCAAACCATAGACATCGGTCCCTAATGCCCTCTCCTCAACAGGCAGAGAAGAACAAGAGCTATGTCACCCACACAACAATTTTCTGGTGACTGTTGTAGCAAAGGAGAGAGGGGTTAGGGAATTGTCTGATCAAGCCCTCTGGTTTTGTGTGTCTTCTGAAAAAAAGCATCAGGGAAAAATTAACAGAAAATTCAAGAACAGAGTAAAAATAAATAATATGAAAGCATGGTGTCCAAACCCATGAATATATGTTTATGTTAACCTCATAGTAAGTGAATGTAAAGAAAAAATAAATTAAGGATGATATGTTATATGAAATCTGGAGACTGTTTCTTTGACTCCATTGAAAAAATCAGTAGTTGGTATATGTTATTTTTATTGCTGTAGGAACATTTTAAGTATGCAGGTCTGTATTATGCCACTTCAAGATCTTTTTTTCTTTTTAGTAGTATTTATCCCCCTTATTCCTACAAAAATCCTACACCTCAGAAACAACTGATCTTGCGAACAGAACAGACTATATGCCTTGAATATGTAGGATTACGAAGCAGAGGGAGGCTCCATAAAGGTTGGGCTACACATGAATGTGACACAAGGATCAAGTGTGTAAGTCCAATGCAGGGTGACTGAGACACGATAATTTTGTGTGCATCTTGAGAAAATTGGTCAAAGCACCTGTTGTTATGTATTTAACTTGATTTATATGAGATTAGAATACGGCACGCTGCTGGCTGAGTCTTTTCTTTTAAGTTCACTCCTGTTGTGTTCAGCTTTAAACTCATTCCTGTTGTGTTTCTGACCCAAGTTTCAATGCACACCACATCTATAGTGTGATTTTTATAGTATGGTTTCTGTATGAATGCTTACTTTAAAATTGCTGCTTCCTTTTGATCTTCCATACTCAAATACGTTTGTGTTTGTCTCAAAAAATGTAGTGTTACAACTGGCTGTCACGCCACCCAGCAGATTTACATTCTGCAATCCTATGCAGTGCCCCTGCTACAGGTCAAGAGCAACCATACACTGGCAGTTTTTCTGTAACTTTCTCACTCCACATCACATCAAGTTTGCCTTGCCACCTTTCTAAAAAGAAGCACTTCAGAAGAAAATTTATTCAAAATGTCAGCTGAAACAATCAAAAATCCATGACTGAGGCATTAGTGCAAGGAACACTGTGAGATTATTATATATGCCAGCTAGCCTGAGAACTAACTGAGCTTGGGGGGCTTCTGTTTTAATGCTTTAGTAAAACAGGGCATAAGCAAACAGTTCTTGAAAACTTTCAGGAACTTAGTGCATTTCTTGTCTCTTTTAAGAGATAGTATTTTATTAATAAATATGACATTCAGTTTTATTTTTCTGAAAGATACTTCCACTGTGTGCAGCGTTTCCCTCCACAGTCTCACTAATGATATTTATCTTCTGCAGTGTTCAGGAACTGACAGAAAATTTCATTTTCTTCCCCACAGGATTTTTGCCAATTTCAGTGAAATGTGCTTAAGTAGCTTTGCATGGGGAGAAAAGAAGGAAAAAAGACTTCTGCCATCAAAAAATACATACCAAAAGGACGTGATGGATAATTGTGAAATAAAACTTCAGTATTAGAACGGAGAGGGGAACATGTTTGGATTTTTTATTAGATTTTCTTGAACCTTCTGGATGTGACTTCTTGCTTTTGTCAAATCTCACAGATGACTTCTCCATATGTGGTAAAATGGTTCTTTTTCTCTATTTGTTAATATTTTTCATAGAATCATAGAATCATTTAGGTTGGAAAAAACCTTTAAGATCATTGAGTCCAACCATTTTCTTGACAGTCTTTACCACAATACCAATATTCCATAACCTCCAGGAGTTTGTCTTCACTGACTGTAGAATACTTACTACAGTGTTTTACTATATGTTTCTGCTGTCAAATGTGTAGTCTTTTATATTTGGCATTTGGTCCGCCCTCTGTATATCTCTGTTCCAGTGTATGGAACACACCCTTGCCCAATGGTTTTCTGCCATATCTGAAGGAACCCCATGATTCCTTCAGTGTGTTCTTCTAGTTGCTCCAAAATGTTGATTATATCATTCTCTGTAGCTTCAAGCATGTAGCTAGAGCATGTCAAATATGCATCTTTGCTATCCTAAGGTACTCTCATTTGAATTCTTAGGTTCCTCCTCTCTAAACCGTTTATGTGAAACAGAATAAGGAATGCTTTCCTTTCTTGTAGCTATAACCAACATTAGGTTCTCTAGGCAAAAGCTACAGTGACATCAAAAAAGAACTCACACTGAATAATTTTCCCATCTTCCTAACACAGCCATGTCTATGGCCTGGGCATTATATAGCATTTCCAATCTTAGTGTAAAACAGTCTCTAAGGTTTGGTATTAATACCTATGGAATTAAAAGAAGACTTGGACAGTGAGTATTTATTGTGAAAGCTTTAAATTCTGAAAACAAGGAAAGTTATGTGCATTTTCTGGCTTCCAGACTATACTTTCTGGAACAGTGTCTATTCAAAGAGTATCACACATATTCTCTAAGGACTTGGCTTATGGCTGAGCTTTCAGGAAGCAAACCTCAGAAAATAAGAACATAAGATCAACAGTTCCAAGTCAGGCAAATCATTATCCAGCCTATATCCTTTGGCTAATAGCAGATGTCTAGGGAAATGTGCAAGATCAGAACAAGTACATAATGATACTGCCCTGCATTACTCTCCCAACATCCAGTGATTTGTAGCTCAACTGTTATTGAACCAAAGGTAGTTTCTTTCTGTTTAAGAGACTGTGCTTCATCTGTCTGTCCGGTGGTTTTTTGAACAAATGTATGCTTCTAGCCTCAGTAATATCCTTTGGTTGAGACGGCAAATATGTACAGTGAGTGTTAAGTTAGACTAACCTTAGGCTCAAGTGTATGTGGGATCATACGACAAACTGTATATTTCTTGAAATTCCTGCCTTCTTGCATGGTAGCACATCCCTCTGTCAGTGAAACTTGCCAGTTATACACGGTTTTTCTGATTTACTGTATATGTAGACAATGATTACGCTCTTCCTTGGATTAATATGGTCTTGCATACTTAAATGGCATGAGCATATTTGAGCATGACTGCACAAATATTTTCGGTAACACCACTTAGAGGGAGAAGCATTTTACCCAAGCTGATGCACTAGCATATTGGCGTTGGCATAGGTTTTCATCAAGGCTTTTGAGGCCTTCAATGAACTCTGAAGAGAGAAGGGGGTGGGGGAGGGGTGTGGATATGGGACATGGCTTACTGGGAAACTGTTTTGAGATTTTATTGGGGTTCTTTTTGTTGTTGTTTAAAGTTGGACAAATCAGTGTATTCCTATTCCGCTGTGCAACAAAAGCAAATTCTGAATATCTCATAGCTGCTGCAGGACTGTTGGTTTTATTTAACCACATGGTTACAATGCTTTAGACTAAGTGGTTCTGTCTCCTTCACTATATGCTACTAACAAGGCATATTTTGAAATTCTTATTTCATTGTCAATCAAGTTCTTCTCTGTATTTTGCAGAGCAAATTCAGATGAGAAAGACCTTACACAGTTCTTTAGTTTTCCCTTTTGATCCTAAAATAGATGATACTAGTAAGACTAAAAGGCTTACAGCACATGAAGAATTTTCACCCTCCTTTGGTTAATATACACCACATACACACTACTGATTTTCCTGATATACTGTTTCATATATGTTAGAGGATTTCTCAGTGTGTTCTGGAATTCTTTCAGTAATGATATGTTTATGGGGATCTTTTCTCTGAGTCTATGTGTGGGAAAGGAGTCATCCAATAATATTGAAACAGTAGCTCTTGCCTTTGTGAAATAGAATTGCTGAAGTATAAAACAGAAACAAAACATTAATTAGGTCCTGAAAGCTGTGTGAAAAGGTCAATTTCAGGTAACATTGGGTAGACAAAGAGTGATTATGATCAATTTGTTACAACAGAGAAGGACCATATTTTTGTTAGGAACAGCCAAAAAACATAAATGAACAAGGAGAATGCTTCCATTCACAATGCCAACAAGAAGCTACAGTTATGAGTGATAAACAAGGCAAGGAATCTACATGCTGATCCCCAAAAGACATAAACATTAAAGCTAGGCTTCTGGAATGCTTCTGAAAGTGATACACTTTTTTATAGTGGGTAGCTGTTGTAAACTAGAACAACTGGAGAAAGTGTTATTTGCTTGTGTTATGTCTGATTCTGAGGCACTCTTGAAATCATGGTTTAAAAGGGTGGAGGTAAAATTTCAGAAGCACCTGTGTTTCATTTCGTATAACAACATAAGCCCAACTAAAAGGACTTATAGTCCTTGAGAAATTAGTACTATGCTGCCTTGGGCATAAGGTAGAGACCTAGGTCTAGCATATGTGTTACCCACAGCGCAACGCAGCAGGGAAATATCAGCCTGGGCCCTGAAAGTAACACAGTCATACTAGTGCATATTTAAACTTAAGTTTGCAATGTATTTCAAGGGCACAGCCATGTAGCAGTAACATGGGGTTCTCTTGACTATGCTGTTTCAGGAGAGTGCGTATGTTCATGACTTCAGATAATGTAACTGCTACCGTTCACCTCAAACTCTTGTTAAGGTGTTTAAGGCATTCCCAGATGATAAAAAACTCTCAGTACTGAGTGTCTTACTGTCTTTCAACTCTTGATGCAGAATTATCTGACATAACTCTTGATGCAGAACTCTGGCATCTATAAATCTCATGTTAAACTAGAGAAGGTGACATTGATATGACCATTTCAAAATCACTGGCAATACGTCAGATTGCATTCAGCAGATACAATATATTCAAAATTCTAGTATTTATACTTCTTGATATGAGAAGGAAATCTGAGCTGGTGTCAAAGAGGCTTTACGGCAAGATCACCAAGTAATGATTTCTAAAGGATTTGTGTTAATTTACACTTCTATGCACCTTATTGTAATGGAAATCACACATAGGATGTCTAACTTAGTGAATATAAGTTCTAAATTAATTCTACTCATTTTTTTCATGTCAACTTTGGAATTGCTTTGAATTCTGTGCTGACTTGCAATAATTTTGATTTCTGTCTGTGAAGAGTTTCTATTTCAGTAGTATGTGGGGAAAACTGAATAATGTTACAATTTTTTTCTCAGATTTCTGCAGGGTTTTTTCTCACTCATGAAATTCAGCAAAGATGTGAGGCTAATGCTGCATCACAGTTGTACCTATCATCATTGCTGGTGATAAAAGATTCTGCAATCAGAACTTGATTGATGTTTCTGTGGATATGATAGGTAGAATAGATTCTTTGCATTGCTAGCTGTACTTATAGTTAGGTTGCTGTCCGTAAAGAAAGCAGATACGTCTCCAAATCTCATGGAATATAAGTGTTGCATATAAAATGTTTGTAGAATGGCATCTTATTTGAAAGTTGCTAGAAACCGTCTCAAACACATTTGATTAAAAGTTTGACCATAAAGGCATAATTTTTGGTACAGTGAAAATGTACTGCAGGCATAGATTCTATAGAAATGTTTCTGAAATCCATTGTGGATTACCTGGTCACATGACTAGAAAGAAGCAAAATAATAAGAGCATGGTAAGCACAAACTTGAAGGTTTTGATATAGACTGCATGCTCTGACACAGTTCCGTTTTTAAAAGCAGTCTTAGAATTTTATATTTTTTTTGGAGTCAAATAAAAGCAGAGTTTAAAATTGTATGCATGCAAAATATTTGCTTTAATAGTTTAAAAGCTCAAAATTTGATTACCCCAATTGTGGAATTTACTTTAGTTTTTCTTGCTTCTATATCTATGTAAATGAAATTAAGATATTACATTCTTTAACACTTTTCTTTTTGCCTTCAGGTTTGATTTTTTTCTTTTTTTTTTCCTTTTTCCCATTTATTAGATAACAAGTAGTAGACGCTAAATGCAGTGTGAACAAAGGTCATCAAGTAGGAATTTACACGTAACGTTAAGCTACGATCATGACTTTATCACCCAAAACACTGCATTTGCAGATGTGAAGGCACAGGACCATCTGCAGATTTTTAAACCTAACATCGATTTTCAGTTTTGGTTGTTTGGGTGCTTTTTTTTTTTTTTTTAGATGATTTAAATTGTTTCATGTCTTACCCTGATGTGGCATATTCTTCTATACCAAAGGAAGTAGACACACTCAGACGTAGTATGTATTTCTCATGTATAGTCTAGTGGTTAATATGATGCATATCAAAAAGCTATGTGATATTATGTGGCTTGCCCTAAAAAGAATAGATTGTTGCAGGGTTGAGATTGGTATATTGGGAAAACAAATATCAGTTTAAACATGAAAGTAGTTGTTAGGAGTAAAGCAAACCCCTCACCTACTGTATGTCTTGTACTGTACGTAACAGAAAGGAAAATCTATATTATTATTTCTAAAGTTTCGGAACCATAAGAAGATGCAAATATGAGAGACCCTGGGAAATCTTATCTTAAATCAGTGGTGAGATTGAGCCAAAGAAGATTGATCTAGACTTTGCCAAAATCATGAAAAAGCAGATTGTCCCACTTTGCACACTGAATGAGTTTGATTGATTTCAGTTAAGAATTGTTCCACACCTTGAGTAAGAATGAATAGAATTTGCGTTTAATGAGGTGAATATTGATTTCCTAGGGAAAAAAAAGGGTTCGTATAATGAATTTGTGTAGAGGTAAGCCAATACTACTAGGAATAAAGATATAGAGGTTTGCCCATTTGGGGAGTGTGATGAGACACTTCTATTGACTATTTTATTCTCATGCAGTTTTAAACTCATGGATGCAATCACATATTTTGTCCCTTTGTACTATTCATTAGCTTATGGAAAAAGATAGAATGTTTTCTTCAAATATTTATATATCCATAAAATATACATTTTACTGCTCTATTGATATGTAGCATCTGATACATTAATAATATTGATAGCTTAGAAGCTATATACTAACAATATTTGATACTTTAGGATTTTTTTTCCTGAGAAATATATAATTACTTACATGGATTTTTTTTCTTCTAAGATATTGAAAGTTTTCCTCTTTTGCAAATAAACCTTTTAACTTTTTTTTTTAGGATAAAATCACTTTCTGTTTATTGTTTATTAGAATGATTTGAAATAGAAGCTTTCTAAAATCCTCAAAATAATATTTTTATATGGAACTGTAATTAATATTTTCAGCTTGTTTCATTTTTCTGGTCACAGTGTGGGAAAACTCCTAAACTATCAGTCTTTATTGAATGGGAAATCAGTTTCTTAATTATCAAAAGCTCTAATTGAAGTCCTGCACAATTTTTAACCCTTGCTACCTCTTTGATGCTCCAGTTTTCTAAAGCTAGTAGGCTAACCAGTTATAAGAAAATTAGATTTAATAAAGATATTATTAATTTTTCTAAACTTTCTCTACTGAATCATAAAAGTTAAATTGGCACTTGTCGATACAGTTTCTGGTCTTGAAATTATTTTGTAACTTCAGTACAACAGTGTATTCAAGACCAGTTAATTATTAGGAAGCTTTTATAATGGAGGTAATGTCTTGCAGCCTCTCTTAGCTGTAGCTATTTTGAAAATTCATATTTGCAAAGACCACTACTTTAGCTCTGAGCTTTCCTGTATATTGAAGGCTCATTGACCTTGCACATTATTATTGCGTAAAATAAGCATTTTTCCATCCCTGCCTCTGTCAGTGTGGATGTGCTATGTGGTAGTTTTTTATTGTGGAACAGTCCAGCGAAGTATGGACAAGCTGCTCTTGCCTTCCACAGCATGACAGGTACTTGTCCTGTGATGCTGTGTGAAGAGCATTAAGCAGCACAACCCCATCAGTAGGATGAGGGCACCAGTTAGAGAAATTTATTCTCATGAAATTGTAGAGCATCAGTCTAAGGCAATCCACGGAAATGAAAGGACAAGATGGAAGTTTTCTTCCTTGTATATTGATTTTTGTTTAAAATGGATTTGTGACATTTCTGCCATCATCAAGTTTATTTATTTAAGGTATTTCTCAAAGTATTTGTTTAACTGTTGAATATAGTATCTTGGTAATTAAATGTGTCTTTGTAGGAGAATGTGGACCTGAGCCAGGCTGTTTAAAATGTAGGCTACATAAACAGGAGGAAATTAAACATTGAAGTATTCTAGGCACTGGAACTTGATTGTCAGGTTGATAAATTGTTGGAACAGTTTTGCCTCAGTTTTGACCCACAGGCTTACAGATGGTTCTCAGGTGCCATTTGGGGGTGTACGTGGTCAGAGGCTGCTTCCAAAAAACAGTTTGGTCATAGTTACCTCCTCTTGAAGCATAAGAGAGTTCACAGAAAAAGCCAAGATAACTTCAGTGCCTGAGGATGCTCCTGAGCACATTAAATACATCAGTGTAAAAGTAGCTTTGTGATCTGTGACACCTGTACAAGCGAAAAGAAGGGAAAGCAATGTATATAAAGCTGCTTGTTTTTGCAGAGTATATTGCAGGAAATTTAAATTATATCCTATTAGATGAGCGATGGTTATTGCTGGAGACTTCAGATTCATTTACTTTCTATCAAAAAACGCATTTCTTTGTCAGTCTTGTCTGCTGCAGATCACTTCTATTAAGCATCCGTCCTTTAAGAGCAGGTTGAAATGACTGCATTTTGTTCTTGATTTCAACCTGAATCCATTGTGGCACAAGTGGGAGGAAATAGTATCATAAAAAGGCAGATGTGCCACTCTAGGGGTAGACAGAAGATGACAGCTTCACAGCAAACTCCCTCTCTTGATAAATGTACAGAAAGCTTACTTCTAATTCTGTGTGATTGGGTGTGGATGAAGAATGTCAAGCCTAAAGAAATTAGAGGTGGCAGTTTTGTAGGGCATGACTTTTTCGAGATCTATACAATATTCTGCTTAAACCAAGTTTTTGATACTTTGTCCTTTGTCTTTATGTATGTCTACTGCATCAAACCTAACTCCATCTCTCACAAACCTCTCCTTGTCCCACAACGTTACTTTTCCAGCTCCTTTCAGCTTCGTTAAATGCAGTTATCATGCCTGCACTTCCTTCTCTCGTTCCTTAAGTACTGTCATGGTAAGTGGCAGTGAGTGCTGTGGCTAGCTTCAAAATGCATGTAGTCTAATTAGCCTATGCATTTTACGACTGGCTAACTAAACGGTCAGGAGAATAGCTAACGAGCTCTTTCCTTCTGGGCAACACAAAACAAAGCCTTCTTTACTCCATTATGAAATACATTGTAAGCAGCTTGTGGTTTCTGTAAGTCTTGCCCTCCTGCTGACTCCTGTCAAAATTGATTGAAGTGAGCCAAATATCAAAATTTATGACCTGGGGAGTAGGGAATGGAAGGGCAGATAGAAATAGTCCCACAAACAGTCTGAAGTAGACAGTCTGAAAGCCAAGGATGGTGCTTATTTTCAGTAAGAAATAACTGTAAATACCCAGTTGTCATTTTTATGTTCCCAGTACACTGCACTGAGTAGAGTCAAGAATGTTGTGTTTTCACTGGCCTGAAGTTACAAATGTTTCTTAAAATTGAGTCCTTTCCTCTCCTCTTTTCTTTGTCCTTTCATTTTTCCTCTTTATAAAATCAGCTTTAAGTTTCAGGTAGGTTAACATCAAATTTGCAACAGCTATCTACATCGTAACCTAAAATATATACTTTCCTAAAAAAATAAAGAATAGAGCATGATAGGTTGTATTTTATTGCTCATCCAGTTTACAATAGACTCAGCAGGGACAAGGGTTTGATAGGAGAGTGATTAGGGTTCTCTGAGTCTCAGGTTTCCCCTGGTCACTGGCCTGTTATAAGCCACATTTGTTCACTTTGCTGTATCTGCTACGTGTGATCTGGATTGACATCGCACTTTTTCTCTCTTTCCACTTCCAAAAGTGGAAAGTGTCCAGCAGCTCCATCTTTGGCCAGTCTGGGCCTTCTGTTGGCAAAGCAGCAACATTAGAGTAGAACTGATATGTGTAGAATGGATCAATATCTGCAACATGGAGTTTCTTACTACTTACCTGTTCATTGGCTGTTTGATTTCATAGCCTAGTGATACGTTTGATTATAACAGTTTCTTTCTGGTCTACGCAATTTTGTCTTGAAAGAAGTAGACATACTGTTCTATGCTTTGATATACTCATTAAGCCATTCATTGAAAAAGACTGAGAAAGACTCCTATTGTGTTCGTTTTGTAACAAGACAATGCTCCGTGCATTTCTTAGGGTGTACTTATGAATCTAAGTCAGGCAAGAAAACATCTATAGGTAACTAGTAAATCATAATCAGACTGAATTAAATAAAGTTTTCCTAATTTTCTTATTTTTTTAAATGGTCTCACATGCTTTAAATTAAGATTTAATCTTTGACCTTTTCAATCTTTTTTAAAATGGGTGGGTTTCCCTGCTCTCTACTTCCAAAAGATAATATTCTAAATAGCATTTCAGGTTTTGAATGAGTTCAACTACAATTGAAATGAAAGATTAGCAGCTGTAAGCCTAATCCACACTGTCTTTGAGCTGTGAAGTTTGGCAGTCTTACTTTTAGCCCTGGATCTCCTCTTGGCATTTCTACTGGGATGTACCTGTTGTTGCCTGGCAAGGCCTGATCCAAGTAACAGGTGGAAAACCAAGCCTATCCTCATGTTCTTCCTGGAGGAAGCACAGCATTCAGCTAAATTAATAGACAGAAACACACAATGTAGTAATTCACTATGAGATCATTTTCAGCGATCAAAGGTTTGTTACTCCATGCACCAAGCACAGACTTTCTTAATTTATCTGATCTAATGTGTTATATTTTCTTTTTTTGTTTATTTTTAGTTCTTAGGTTTGCCGTTTACTATGTATATAAAACCAGGAAACCTTCAGTGTAGAAGTTATTTTAGATGCATTTTAGTAACAAGAATTAAATAGTTCACTGTTCATTTTGGAAGAAAAGACATTAAAGATTCCTGAAATGTATTAAAAAAAAAATTACAAATATTATCATGCCCTTTCATAACATTGAATAATCTTGCTCAAAAAGTTTGACTGTAATTGCATTTTTATCATCTGCTTATGTTTTATTGCTTCTTTTTAAATGCATTATGATTCACAATAATGTCTATCACTTCAATTAAATATTTCCAAGGTCTATTGTAACAATAGATTTATGCTCATTTTCTGCTGTATTTTCAAGGTAGAGCGTTTTTGTATAGAATTTTTAAACTTGATTTTGGGTTTTGCACAGTTGCATGTTAGATCTGTTTCCACACACGTTCTCTTTTTTTCCCATCCGCCTAAGCTCCCAGTTTTCTTTAATCCGAGGCTTTGCTGCCTTTCTGTGTCTTGACTGTTAATACAAATTATGGAAAATAATTTTTTTTTAATCTCTGAAAATTTGCCACAGCATAGCTGGAGTTCAGTCACAGCTGCCTGGATGCTATTTCACGTTTCCTGATATTTGAGTCCAGATCTATATCCTGTAGCTGCCTCAGTCTGCAACTGCCGTGTTACCCCAGGGCACTGTGGTACTGCTGTCATAACTCAAATGGATTTTGAAACTGTTCCTACCTAAAGTTTTGAAAACTGACACAAATCCACTTTGGCCTAGGTAATGTGCAAATTTCAGCAGTACTTATATTAAAAAAATTGTATTCCAGGTGCTGAAGTGACGCTGTACAAAAAGCCTTGATATTCAATTATATATTAAAAGAAAGCGCAGCCCTAACATGTTGCATGTAAAAGTTTGAAAATATGAGGTAACACTGGACTAAAGGCAGTGAGGATGTTTTTCGGAGTTCATGAACAGGCTAAGCTGTAACACAAATAGGGCTTTAAAAAGCCACAAGGAAGACGATCTGAGTTTTAATTTGCCTTTTTCTACTTATTTATTTTGGTAGAAACAGTTATGATTTTTAGTCCTCACAACTGACAATGTCAAGCCAGCTGCATGTGACCAAGTGTTTCACCTTTTTACAGAAAAGTACCTGTGAAGTGCAATCAGAGCTTCTCTCCAGCACTTTTTATACTGCTGGAACTGAAGCTTGGGCAAAGTCCTGAGCATAGTTATTTTAAAGTTTGATCACTGGTCAGTATGTTCTCTTTTCTATACAACAAAAAAATTGATTCCAGCACTTAGAGAGGATGCGTAATTAAAGCCTTTCTGTGGTAAGCATTGTGAGTAATTCCAATGCTGCTTTTGATACAAGGAAAGTGGGGGCAAGGATTAATGGATTTGTTGAAGGCTGGTGAATCAAAGGCAGAGCTTAGAGAAAAGGTCAGAATTTACTGCTCTATACGGCTCGCTCCTGCTGCTGGAAAAATGGGAGAAAAGTACTGAGGTGGAGTTAGAGACTCCTTACCCATTAAAATAAATTTTAGAAGAAAATTAAAGTGTAAGCTATCTAGAAGAGAACATGCTATACAAGCCTGATGGCCCTGTCTTTTAACAACAGATAATAAAGTTAGTAGATATTGCATATTTTCATGATGAAATTTAAATTTTAGTACTGACAAAACTGAATTTCTAATTTGGCTTCTGAGCACTTGGGATATTTGTGTGTTTCCATGTTTGTTTATTTGCATATGCATAGATGCTTAAACAAAAACTTTACATGTGTGGAAGTGCATTAAAAGTATCAGACCACTTCTGCTTTCCAGTCAGCAGGGAGATTGATTGCAAAAACCAGTCTCTAGGAATTGCTGACTCCACCATCTTTCCAGTACTCCCTAATCCTGCAAATCGGTTATCACTGATAGCGTAATATTTTGCTGCTTACCAGTCTCTACCTTGCAAAGTGAAGCTTAGGTACTGTTGCCTTAGAACTGCTTTGCATTGGCAGAACAGCACAGAGTAGCCAGAAACAGGAGAGAAATCCTGTTCATTAGCCCAGATTATCACCTCCGAACTAAGATATTGAGGGTGAAGGACCAGCCAACAGTTCAGTGAGTGCAAATTTCACCACAGGGTAAAGTTAATCTAAAGGACCTGAAGACTTGCTGAGTATGCCTGGTAAACTCTTAATTTTAGATATGATGATTTGTATTGCTATCAGCTGTTACTACGTAGTGATCCCTTTGTTAAACATAAAAAAAATTACTTAGCTTCCAGCTCTTTAAATTCTTCATGAGCCCCTGCCCAGGCAACAGACTACATATAAAAGTTCAGTAATACTGATGAGGTAGTAAGAATCAGGTTGAATAACAGAGAGGATGGTTTCCTCTGCTGGGAACGTTGCTGAACTTATTGTACAGCTAGTTATTCTGTAACATCTCCAATACTAAAAAAGCTGAAATCTGGCTCTATTTCAATATTTATGGGGACCTCAGAAGAATTACAGGTCAAATTATGTGTAAATTATTTTATTTATGTTTTCCCATAGCAGTAGCAGCACTTAAACCCACCTCACAGAGCTGGACACTAAACATGCATTTCCCATGACAAATCCAGGTCCTCCAACCTCACGGAGCCTCTGGACTATTGAGTTTACATCTACAGGCTTATTTCCTTGCTCTGGTGTCATGAGATAAAGTTGAACTACTTGGCTGACTTCAAGTAATCTTTTTTTTTTTAAGTTTAAAGAGGATAGTTTTAATTTACTGCTACATTTAGTTAAATTCTGAAAGAATACTTTCATTGCATATGTTAACATATAAGAAAACTGGTGATGTCACTTTTAATACGTGAATGAACTAAGTGTGCCAAAACCCATGATTTATTTAAATATGTAATGAAGGGCAGAAAAGTGTCTATGTATTCTCATCCTTGGCACAGCTAATTCAGGCTTGCTGAGAATTTTGCCCCGATATAGTATTATTAATATGTTAACATGACTTTTACATTATAACTCATAATTATGTGAATTTGGGAGTTTCCTCATAAATCAGTAATAAAATATGGCCTCTTTTCACCCTTTTCATTTGACTAATTTTGTTGTAACTAGCAGGAATGTAACGTCAGTTTTGAGTTGTTTTGCAGATATTGAAAAAAACCACCTCCTTCACTCATTATGTGCACCCCCAGAAAAAGGCTATGATCACAGATCAGGGCAGCATATAGACATTGATCCTGATATATGCAATCCTCTGAGTCTTTTTCTTTTCTTCTTGAAATAAAAGACCAGGAAATTGTAATCCCTGTACTATTTTTTCTAGTGCTATAAACTAAGTGTTGATATCTCTCTTCTGGTCCTTAATTGGCTACTGCTGCTCACCTTCCCCCCTTTTTTT